>DF237260.1:0-94368 GCA_000708835.1 Klebsormidium nitens
CCAAGATCAACAGCGGCGAAGCCACATCAAACGTGAGCAATTTCCAAAGTGCTGTCCCAGCCGTCCAAGCCGTCCATGAAGACGAGTTCGTGAATGAGACTTTCTCTAGATGGACGGCAATCCTGTCCGTCGGAGTATTTCAGCAGCAGGTTGAGGCCGACAATAAAAGAGCAGAACGTTTGCTTCAGAAGGTCGAGTGGCAGAAGCTTGAAAAATGGAGCGTCACATGCTTGCAAATGATGCTCCTGGGCTCCGACACGCCTTCTGATAGAGTGGACTATTTGGACGAGGTCGATCGGAATTAAGGTCACATGGCCTTTCAGTTCCTTGTAGAATTGGTTCGCTGCGAAGGGTCCTATCGAAGGGCTTCAGATGGTGTTTTTTGAATGAAGGGCTCTACCTGCGTTGTGACGGGGCACTTAGGATGACGAGGTCAGCAAGTTACTACGAAATGAGCGCACGTCATCATCATTGATCATTGATTGCACACGTCATTAAAGAGCTTGCGGCTGAGCTTGAAAAGGCCGGAGCTTGCCAGGTTGGCAAAGATTGCCACAGGTTTTATACCAACGTCGCTGATTGTGATTAATAGTGAAAAAGCGTCAGATTCCAACTGAGCTACTGGTTCCAAAAGTGATGTCCAAGCTGTCTAAGGTGTCCATGAAGCGCGATCCGTAATTGAGAGTCCCGCTAGATGGACAGCAGTTCCGTTCGCGATCAGATTCAGAATAGAGACGCTGATTGAGCTACACTCGAGTAGGTTCTGGCTCACCATTGTACTTGCTCCCATCTCTCTTTCTTGGTCCGCAAGACGATGGTCGTGTGCTGAATCAATCGGCTGTGAACGGTCGTCCAGCATCTCTTTGTCAAACGGAGTCTCCTCGTCGTCCAATTCAGAAGACTCGTCGTCAGCACCTTCGCAATCGTCACCGCCATCTGATGAAGTTGAGTCAGAACCGTCCGGCCCCTGCATTCAGTCGATAACGGTGTTCTGGAGGCAGCCTCGTTGGGTGTTTCTGGTCTTGTTCACATCGGAGCCGAGATTGCGGGCTGCTTTTAAAGTGCTGTCCGAGCCGTCCACGCCGTCCATCAAGGCAGCTTCGTGAATTAGTTCCCCTCTAGATGGACAGCACTCCCGTCCAAGACGGGAATCGAGATTGTGAGTTAGTGCCAAAGTGCTGTCCGAGCCGTCCACGCCGTCCACGAAGACGTATTCGTAGATGAGAGTTCCTCTACATGGACAGCACTCCTGTCCAATCCGGAATTCGAGATTGTGATCTGTTGCCGAGGTGCCGTCCGCGCCGTCCAAGCCGTCCAAGCCGTCCATGAAGATAAATCCGTAGATGAGAGTTCCTCAAGATGACAGCGTGCCTCCCGTCCACGGCGGGATTTGACAACCATCAGGTACTCAACATGGTGTCCAGGCCGTCTATTCCGTCCTCTCTCTGTCTTGTCCATGAAAAGCTCACCTTGTCGCCCGCATCGATCTCTCTTTCTTGATTCGCAGGACCAGGATCGTGCACAGATTCGACCTGTTGAGGACAATCCTCCAGCATCTCCCGGTCCAATGTGGTCTCCTCTTCGCCCGACTCGAAAGTCTCCTCGCCAGCGCCTTGGCAATCATCACCATTCGACGATAGTGCCTGGTTTCCAGAGTTGTTCGGCTTCGGCGTTGGAGGTAGCAGATTGAAAATCGTTACTGTGGAGATCCGAGGACTTGTTGCAGGAACTGCTGCGCTCCTCTTCAGCATCGAAGTTACGAGAGCGTAGCCAAGTGCTTGTAAGATCACGGCAGAGTTGCAGCCAAGGGTACTCATAGTCACCATCTCTTCCAACCACCACGTCGCGCCAGCTCTATAAGGGACTGCACACCTGCTAGAAGCGTACTTGCGAATTTTCAAGAACTCCGTACTGTGAAGCATGGCACGCGGCGTTTATTAAAAGTCAATTGTCACATGTGCTACGCTGTTTTCATTCACAACTTGCCGGATTCAAAGTTCGGCATGCATATGCGCATCTTGCGTAACGCCGCCAGAACTTACGATAGCACCCTCCGTCTCAGCCGTTTTGATGTTGATAGCCGTGGCTGCTACGCAAAGATTAATTGCTGTCTGCTCGCTTGTTGCCCCTTCTTCGACTGCTGACTCGCCACTAAGCTTGCGCTTCCGGCCCCGGTTCTGGCCTGCTGCTTCCGCTGCTTCCTGCTTCCTGCTTCCGCTGCTTCTTATGGAGGGTGCGCCGCCATCCTGCGCCTGCATATCAAGCAACTTGTGTGAGGGTATGCAACTTGCGTGAGTGTTGCCCTCTTGAAGATTCATGACTCTATTTAGACTACCATCTTATGGAAGGAAGACCATGTCACAAAGTCCTTGAGACAGCTCCCAGCAAGTAGAATCAGGTAATCACTCTTTGGCTTGTGTTCAGGTGTGAATTCAAACAACCCCACCTGGCTGTTCCACTGCTCTGTTCCGGCTCGCAAGCGTCTCTGGAATTCTTCAAATGGACCCTTGTAGAGAGTTTGCCTTGCAATCTCATCCGACGGGCCTTCCATCTGAAAGAGACGACGGTGAAAGTGAGAACCATGACCTGACCAGTTTGCTGCACACGAGTGTTCGAGGCGTTGCTCTTCAAAAAGACTTTGTGATGACCGTCCAGACTTAGACCTCTCAACGAAGTGAGCAGCGGAATCAATGCCCTAAATGCCTTCAATGTCCTCCCCTTGAGTTCAGTCCGACTCTGACGGACTCTGAGTCTTTCTGACAGGCACCACTCAAGTCTAGGACACGGAGTTGATGACATCAGGTACACAAGTGATTGGGAAAAGTTAGGCCACAGCTTGGACACCTTGGACAGCATCATGGACAGAGAATCTGCATGGAGGACTATGTATTTGAACACACTCCACCTGATCGGGTGCAGTGGTGCACAGTGGTGCCAATGACGTCAGCAACTCGTAAGGTAGAGGAAGCTAGCTTGGGCAGGTTGACAATCCTTACGGGCCAAACTCAAGCCCTAAGCTGGCAGAAACTTGAAGAGTGTCTGAGCAACTCACAAGACCCGTCCTTGTTGTCGAGAACCCTCTGATAACCCTTCTCCTTGTATGCGGGCAGAATCTGCACATATAATTTCGAAAGCCCCATTGATGACAAGTTCTGGTCTTATGTGAAGCAAACTGCTTGATTTAATCCTTCCAGCCAGATATAATAGCAAAGAAGAAAGTTCAAACATGTGGATATCAAGCATGAAGCAGGCTGCCCAAATACTCGAGAGCAAACGTTTGCAAGATCGATAGACTTTTATGTCAAGAATACAGGCAACAAGTCGACTATACTTGCCGTCTAGCATTCAGTGAGCCGTCTCGTATATGGGATGTCTTCAACAGGCCGACCCACACAGTCGGACTTTGCAGACTGTGATTGATCCAATAGGATTGTCATGATGGGCGATTAGCTTACCAACTTGTCTCCAGCATTGTCCAGATGCTTTCTGAACTCCTCCTCTGCGACATCCGCGGGACGGAAAAGGTTTGAAGTCAACAAAGTTTGTTGACAAACGTCAGGCTGAGTACAGCTATTTGCGACCAGGCTGCTTAGTACTTACGCTAGTAGAGGAAGCTTAAAAAGTGAAACGACTTACATTGAAGCTTACTTAACTCTAAGAATACCTAAAGCTTAAAAAGTGAAACGACTTACATTGAAGCTTACTTGACTCTAAGAATAGCTAAAGCTTAAAAAGTGAAACGACTTACATTGAAGCTTACTTAACTCTAAGAATACCTGAATACAGCCTCCAACTCCAAGAAACTTTTTGAACTTCTTTCACTTTCTGATCAGATCGCCTGGTCGCAAAGAGTTCTGGCATTACATGACAGCAAACAGGCAGACACCAGTACCCTTTCTGCGTAACTTTCCGCGAGACCACGAAAGCTCTAGGGGGGGCTCTAAGAGAAGCCTTCCGTGCTGAAAGTGCAACAGATCAGCGATGATGTGCACGGCTCTCCATGTTTTGCTGTCACTAAGTAATCACATGCTGCATGCATCCTAGGGATGCGAGCATCCAACAACTGTCAGCGGGCTTTCAGCACAAATTTGCTATAGCAACCCTGTTGCATACCAGCTTCGAAGGAGAGTCCAAGCTTGAACTCATGCATGCTTGCTAAGGCTCAAGATGACTCTGGTGATCAGGGTTGACAGACCCGACAACAACTTGGACTCCGCCTGTATTGAGTCTGCAGCCAGCTCGAGCTCTTCATGATCAATTGACAGTCCAAAGACGACTCTGCAAGGGACGCACTCACCTGGGTTCCCAACCTAGGCGCAGGCGGCCTGAGGCTATGGCAGGGCTCCTGGCATCCTGGGCCTTGCTGCCAATCAGCTTGATGGAAAGAAGGGAGTCACGCCACGCGCAGCCCAAGATGGCAGCTTCCGCTCAGGTCGCCAGCCTGTCTCCAGCTGCGCCGATCACACGCAGACTGTGTGCTTACAGAGACTGGAAAGCGCTGGGTCTTCTTGAAGTCAAAGCTGAGATGCGCATCAGAAAACGTGCTGTCATATCAAAGAGACTCAGTCTGGAGACGACGAAACTCTAAATGAAGGTAATGAGAGGTCAGTCGGAAACTTCCATTGCTCTGAACGTTCTCATGTGGGTGTCTTTTTTTTCCTAAAAGCTTCTGAAATGCTGAATCACAGAAGGATATGCTCTGAGAAGCTTCTAAGCTTCCGAATCAGTGCTGACTCAGACGGAAGCTTCCAAAACCTGCACAGTCCCTGCTGAGCTAGACTGCATGCCGGGTCGGGCCCGCCTTTTTCATATTCAGCAACTTCCTAAAGCTTTATCGACGGTGACGTATCCTTTTCGTTTTCCACGTGGCACGATCGGGGGGCCAAGCCAGTCAGTGACCGGACCATAGCCTGCAAAAGTGACAAGTCCGATCGCGCCGCGCGCGACTCAGTGAAACATGCGCGCGCTGCTCGCGATCGGACGGCACTTCTTGTTCGGACGGCAAAAACTGATTTGATAACTGCGATCAGGTTAGCGGACGCCGGGTTTTGTAGACCTGCAGTACTAACTAGCAATCGACCTGTGGCTCTCGGGGCGACCTTGGCAGCGAGCCTCGCCGAAAGGGGGGGACACGTGGCGCTCTGTGGCTGGCCGTTTTTGTGCTGATGGTATATTTAGTTGGGTTCTCGAGGTGTAAAGTGCGCACGCTGACGCACGATGACATCCGAGATGCGCTGTACTTTCATCCTCCGAGAATCAGGTGTTCAGCATCCGCCGGAAGGCAAGAAGCATCTTTCCGATGAGAGACTGAGAGACGGAGGGGAGAATGATGGATGCTGATGTTCTGGCATCGCCGGACTACGCTTGCATGTTATATTGAGATGGATTGTGGTGGAAGTTGACGGCCATGATGCAGGAGTGTTGCCCAGACTTTGCGCGTGCATTCCAAGCGTTCGGACATGTTCAAAGCCTACCCTTTATAACAGAGAAGGAGATGTTGAAGCAGCCACTCATGCAGGCCAGCAGCAACAGAATTGCATGGTCGTTTTCAGACCTTTGAGTTGACGTTGATTACACATTGATGTCCTAAGTTTACGAGGGAAGCAAACGATAGCAGCATCGACTGAAGGTCCGCCTACAATGTGAGGTCGATAGGCTTCTCGCGCTCGTAGGTATTCAAACAGATCCATACAATACAATTGCATTCACTTGGAACATTTGATATCCCGCTTAAAAGCGTGATTGCGGAAAGTTGTATGGGAAAGCACACGCTTGTGTCCTGCGAATTCCAGGTTTCACTCAAGCACTCGGGCATTATGTACCACCAAGACATCCATACACTAGAGACGTGGTTCTCTTTGATTCAGCACGGCCGATTTTTAGAGACGTTAATGTTGTTGAAAGAGCAACGGAGGAATAAAGCTCAGCTACAAGCTTGAGCTCTTGCTGAGGCTTTGGTCCTCCACAGCCGACTAGCATTCTGCCACGTCTCTTGCACGATCTACTTCTATCTGGACACATTGCACGATCCACTTCTATCTAGACACGTCGTCAGGCAAATCATCATCGGACAGCTCTTTGTTAGGCAACACTAACATTTTCTCGGGGATGCGCGGAACCTCGTCCCCTGCATCAGGCAGCTTCAGGCGAACCACCCATTGCTTGATGCTCTTCAGCTCGGGAGGAATCTCGTTCTCCGGGAGAGCGCCTTTTGTCATGACCGTCTCCCCATCCCCCCCTTTCCTTTTTGGACCGGTCCATGGCTGCCAACCATAGTTGTCAAACTTCTCTCCTGGAACCGCAAGGACCACTCGAAGCCGCTTTCTACCGATCCGTTTCAGAAGGTCCAGCATTCCTTGCGCGCTGATCCCATGCCCGGGGTTGCGCGTGAACTGGACAGCATATATCCAATTGCCACCTGGGCAGAGTAGCCCATCCCACGATTCTTGATCTCTTGTGGTTGGCCGGACGTACGTGTGTTTCAGATTCGCCGGATTGATCCCCTCCTCCTTGCTGTCGGACACAAAATCCTTGCAGCTCCGGAACGCCTCCTTGATCTCTTCAACCGCTTCCTCCCGCTTTCCCGACTGACCCGGGTCACTCTCGGACACGTCCCCGCCCTCCCTCCTTCCCTCCTTCGCTCCCTCCTGCTTCCGAGGCCGGCCGCGCCGCTTTCGGAACACCTCCTTGATGTCGTCGTCGTCCAGGTCTGCGCCCAGGACGCACCTCACATGCCCATACGCCTCCAACGAGGACCCTGACATTTCGCCGACCCTAGGGTTGCTGGCAGCCGCGTGCAGCAGGTCCACTAGGTCCTGCCATCGGCCCTCCTTGGCTCTTTGAAAGACGAGGTCCCCGATGCGCGGCGAACCGAGGCGGAACCCATCAAACTCCAGATCTTGCGTAGCCTACATAGACAGATTGGAACG
Organism: Klebsormidium nitens; assembly: GCA_000708835.1. Lineage (NCBI taxonomy): Eukaryota > Viridiplantae > Streptophyta > Klebsormidiophyceae > Klebsormidiales > Klebsormidiaceae > Klebsormidium > Klebsormidium nitens. Next base: position 6,930 of record DF237260.1, read on the forward strand.
GAAGTCAGCGTTGATTGTCCCTCTGTAAGTGCGTGGATGCCGTCGTATACATGCCAGAGACCTATGAGAGCCAGGCACAGCGCCACCTGCCTTCGCACTGCAAATATGCATGCCATCCAAGGTAAAGGCACGAGCACTACGAAGACCGAGCCGAATTCTGAATGGTCGGCTATCAGTCGAGCCTCCTTTGCCTCAAGCTGACTCACTTCAATGTGCGCAAATGCATGCCGTATGGCGCTTTTTAAAGCTGCTGCGCCAAGGCGATACAGGTCCACCGCCTCCAAAGCTGAGAGCGACCTCGCAAGACGCTCAAAGGATCGGCCGGGGTCCGCCAAGACGCTCCTGACGACCCCGCCAAACTGCTCGAAGCGATCCTCCGTCTGCTTTTGCGACACGTGAGGGTAGAAGCGCTGCCGGCAGTCCAGCAACTCATCTAGCGTCCACACAGGGAGCCACCAGACTTCAGCATGCCTGCGACATTAGGCCAGATTATGAGCAGGTCACAGAAGCAAAGTGCCTGCTGTGGCAAGAGCGAGGGGTCAGACGGGGTGAAGTCTGTTTATGCCCAATGACTTGATGAGGAAGACGCAGTTGTAGGACAGCGAAAGGCTAAGTAATCAGAAACCTGAGAGGATTCAGGGACACCCTGCCAAAACTGCAACGTCAGAGACATACAGCCAGAATTCAATCGACCCATAACAGAACAGCATAAGATGAAGGAACGAGCAGCAAGCAAACTTCGATTTGCGCAATGCGAGCTCATGCAAGAACCAAGGGCCTTGGCCAACTTGAGGTCCAAGATCACGCCAACCATGAAGAAGTTACTTTGGAGCGTCTGTTGACATTGGTCCAAACACTTACTTCCCCTTGACGAACTCCATGTAATTGTCAGAATTGGGCGAGCACAGCACCACCCAGCGACCGTAACCAGGGAACTGCGTTTCACGGGGAGCTCGTCCATCTTGTACTAGCCAGACAGAAGAGCGCTTGCAGAGAGCTGTAGCCAGAGAGGACAATCATTGCTATCTCTGGCTAATCAGTGCTGGTGAACGCGAGCAGAGCCCGGTCACACACCACTTCGTCAATAGCCAAGACCCAGAGAGAGTGCGTTTTTTTAGGTGATTACACGGTCACCTGGTTTCAAAAGCGAAGTGTGTTCCCATCGAGCATCAACCAACATGAGCCCTTTACAATGATCTGAAGCCAGAAGCCAATTACACTTGGATGCCAAACAAGGGTTTCACAGTTGCAATATCATGACACCTGTTTGCTTACCTCGAAGGGATCGCCAGTCAGCATCGCCTTCCGAGGCCTGTTTGACGTCGATCGCAGACGGATTGGAGAAATCGAAGAAGATTATGGTGTCCTTGTTGATGGTGTCCATGTACCTGTGAGGCAGATTGATAAAGTTGGCACATAGGGTTGGCACAGAACAAGGAAGCATCTCTCTTGTTGAGGAAGGCCTTGTTAGAAGCAACGTGCTCAGCGACACAAGTTAGAGCACGCAGTTACAGATTTGGCCAGCCAAGAGAGGTGTAAGTGTACCTGTAGGCCACCTGTGCCCCCTGCTCTGCCAGGTGGTGCAGTAGGAGGACAGCAATGGCAGACTTTCCGATGCCCGGGGTGCCACTCAGGACAACCGCAAAGTCGTCCCCAAGAGCCTCGAGCTTCTTCAGCACCATGCAGTAGCACTCCCGAATTAGAATGCTATCCCTCAGGCCTGGCGGCAGTCCCTCCCGAAGCTCGGGCGGAATCTGGATGATTCCACTGGCAGTGTCCGTTTGCGCAATGAACTCAGCGTACTTCTGGAGCCTCTCTGAAACAAAAAGCAAGACATAAGTGTGGTAGGGGCTGACCACCGGCAGATCAGACACTCTCGTGCGGATGCAAGAAACGCCACACCGGCCTCCCACACAGCAGACTTTGTGGTGGGCACTACCCAGTGGCAGAACCTAGATTGTGCAAATGCAGAAACTCTACACCAGTCAAACAGCACCTGAAACAGCGATCAAGCAGACGACTATGCTCACAGGTGCGCTCAAGTGCTTTCAGCACACCACGCCAACAGGTGGAGACAGGTACGAAGACTTACCCAAGACTGCAGGGTCTGGAACCCCCGCCGCTGCACGCGACAGAAGCTATCTGTCAGCACTCCACACGCAGTCACTGGATAAGCCAACTGCAAATGCTAAGCAGGCGATGGGATTGAAAGTAGTTTCTCTGCACCGCAAAACCTTTCCGCCTGCAGGTTGCCATGACCCACTGAGCAACATACCAACCTCAGGCAGACTTAAACACAAAAATCCTTCTAAAGCAGCAACCATCGAGGAAGATTGCCATGGCTCATTGAGCAGGCACCTGAACACCTGAACTGCAGGCAAAGACAGATAGAAAACCCTCAATGCGGTGTGCCCTACCACTCTCTTTGAAACACATCGACAAGCAGCAGGGGAATTGCCTGCAGCAAAACATTGGCAGCAGAACGCCGATCATGGTCTTTCCCCATCTGTGCGCTGGTTTGCTGGGCGCTCCAAGGAGACCGCTCTCCACGCGTCAGACGACGGGAAACGTACCTGGTGTCTGTTGCAGCTTCAGTTTCTCCACCTCCGCCTGCGCAAGCGCGGTCAGTCGCTGCTCCAGCGCGGCCTCCTTCTGCCGCAGCGCGGCCAGTCTCTGCTCCAACGCCACCAGTCTTTGCTCCAACAACTCCGTTCTCTTGCCTGCAGCCGCAGCAGTGTCGATCTGGTTCTCCAAGCGCTCAATCCTGTTCTCCGCACGCTGGATACTCGACTTGAGGGCCTGTGCCTCGTCCTTGACCTGTTCAGCCTGAGGCACACTATCAAATCCGTTGGAACTTCCGGTAGACTCTGCTTGCCCCTGGGGAATCTTCGCCCTCGGGAAGAAGCGCCTCAGTCCTGAGCCCACCCTGTCCTCGGAATGGGACCTGCCCAGCCTCGATCCTTCAAACAGAGGGTGAGGAAGTGTCCTCAAAGGGAACAGCTGGTTCGCCGCAGGGGCAATGTCTGCCTGCCTGCGCAAACATATTGTTCTCGCCCCAGCCACTTGAAAGAGCACTGCGGCAGACGCCATTAACCTCACTAGTGACGTTCCGCAGAGACCAGTGAATGCGGCGCCAAAGCCATTCCACACTGCCACTCAGGCGTGGCACTCGACTTCGATCACGCAGAAGCTGAGGCCCGATGGTTTAGGGTTTTAGGAAACTTCATAAGATAGACAAACCAAAAAAGCGCTACCTGTCTCCCCTTTAGGCAAAATTCGCTTCTTTTTCGTTTCGGACGCGTTTTTACGGTTCAGGGCAACCCCCCCCGGGCCCCGGGGCCGGCGAGCCTGGGGCGACCAGGTTGCGGAGGCGAAGCCTTCCAAGCGGAAAGGGGGGGCACGTGGCGGCAGGAGAGCGGCTGGATTTTATGCTGTTCAACAGTTGGTTAGTTGGGCCAGCGACGTCCGTCAGGAAGTCACGAGTCACGACTCCCCACAATAGGTACCTAGGTCGCTCGAAATTGCTCAGTGAGCGCTCCCCCCGGGGCAGCTCGGCTAGGTCCCTCGTGGCCTGTGGTAGATGGTATTTGACACTGAAACTTACCAGGTACGGTATGTATGTATGTATCTGTTCAGCGGATTGTGGCCCTTGTGTCAAATACCTAGATGCGCATTGCGGACTGATCGTTCGAACGAACTTTCCAGCTGGCTGCTGGTGCCAGTTCAGCAACACGCTTCAGCCTTCAGGTCTCAGGATTCATTCTCTGGATGTGCCCATTGGCAGGCTCGACGAGTTTCGCGTTTCCAGGGCAGACCGCAGCAATGACAGCAGCATTCACGTTGGACATGGGCAAGGGGATCCTCTCGCTCCCTCAAACGAAGGGAATAGGAGACGCCAGCTGACAATACTTCGCTATGCAGAATGGATTTCAAGAACATGTCTGAATCATTTCCTGCAATGAGGGGCGATCCTGATAGAAGTTCTGCAGGTTGAGGATCTTTGCAGAACAGATGAGTCCTTGAGTGCAGGCTTGGCCTTGCAAAGTGGTAAAATGCATTGTTCTTCAGCACCACAGCGCAGATTGCTCCACCACCTGTTTCTTTGAGCAGACCCTCAAGTTGAAGGCGCCTGGTCTGCACGCTTCATGCCCCAGCGCTCCCCCAGCGTTAGGAGAGGCATGAGGCCGGTTGAGAAAGACAAAAGCTGGCTCTCTGATTGATGAAGCACATGGCCTGCACTGGAAAGATGCTGCAGGACAGCTTTACTGCTTCACCACATTCTTGACAATGGGGGCAATGCAGGCCCTTTGTCTGCTTGCAGCTTTTGTGCTCAGTGTAGGGCGTGTGAGCACAGATTATGTAGTCACGGGGCCCAGTCTCGCCCCCCCCATACCTCCAGGTCAATGCCCGTACGTATTCAAAGATGTCAACATCAAGTACGCCCAGGGCTTCTGCCCCACAGGTGAGAATGCCTTGTGTCCTACCAATGAGATTTAGCTGATACGATCTGGTTTGCAGTCGGATGGCTAAATGCAATCCCTGCCTGGAGCCTTGATTATCCATCCAAACGGAAAGGTTCACAGGAGGCCATGCAAGTCGACCAGCTGATCATGAGTCAAAATTTGAATGGGCCTTCTGTGTCTGATTCTCTGCGGTTAAAGCTGTTTCGAAGCCGTCTCTGAGGATCTCTCGGCTCCTGAGACTCCTCCACCTCCCTGATTGCAATGAGCTTTCTCAGTCATGGCATATGTATAAGTTGAGGTCGCTTTGCACCTCTTGGTGAGATATGTCAGGACGTCTTCAAACAAGCAGACATCTAGGGAGAAATCTTCATGACTTGAGACCGCTTTGCTACCGTCAGGGTGGCTTTTTGCACCTTTTCAGCTACTTCACCATTGGTAACTTTAGGCAGGATCTTGTTTGCACTCTCACAAGATCGCCCTGGCTAAATTGGCTTTATCTGGATGTAAGTTGCCACATGTGTCGCTGATACACTGTGCAATAGGAACTGTCACATTGAACGTGGTGTTAGAAGCCAATGCCTGCTGCCTCAAAGTAACATGTGGGGTGAGAGCGCTTGTCAGGTTTCGCCTTGAATCTGCATCAATCAACTTTTTGTACCCATTGAGGTAAATGTTTGGTGTATCTTAGCGATGATAAGGTGAAATCTCGAGCTTTTGTTGAGGTTCAGTATCATTCTGTTCTCTGGCTTTGCTGCTCTTAGAGCTCCAGGGAAGCAAACACTGGTCCGGCGATGAAAGCACATGAAATGCTTCTATGAAGAACTCAAAAGAGGCCCCTTCACACGACATGCAGGTTCAGAGACGATGTTTCTCCCTTTGCAGATTTCCAAGCTAAGAACCCTGTCTTCAGCACGTCATGCTGCAATGCCCTGGAGGGGCTCATCTTTCAGAGCAGGGTGCAGCTAGCCAATGAGACTGGAGTCCTGTTGCTGCCGCAGTCATCCGCTGATGCATGCATCAAGGTGCGTTGCTCATGGGACTGCCCTCGCAACGGTTTGTGCATGCTTAAACTGAAAGAAGAGACCATGACTGCGGTTTTGCTACTTCTGATACGACTACGCATCCAAATCTTCTCCTATGAGAGCCTGTAATGACCACCGTCGAGGCAGATCCAACTTGATCTGTTTGCTCGCCAGTAAAACGCCTTCGTCACAAGTTTTGAGTATAGATTGATACAGGCTATCACCTCTCTGGTATCCTTAGCTTCCTAGACTTCTTCCTTTTCAGGAGTATTATTCTCGGATCAAGTTTCTGGGTCGCGAACCTATCTGCCCATGTTAGCCAAACAGCTTCACAAAACGGTATGGGTGAGGACTGTACTAAATCTGGCCCCACCTTTGCCTTGCAGGCAGCTGCACAGGCATTCGCTCCAGGTGCTGAGCAGCTGTTTGCCACATGCGGGATAAACAGCACGCTTCTCTCCATAGAGAGCGGTGCACCCTGCGGGACAGAACTGTTGACAGTGTATGACTTCTGGGAGGCGTCAGGTCACAGCTTTCCAGGTGCGTGCTCTCTGATACTTCATGCTTGCTATTAGATAAAACAGCAAGACCACGCTAGACACAAAGAATCCCAGTACTCTTGAGGATGAACCAAGGGTGCGGGCATGCAATCCAGACCTCTGCCGTAGTGGCACCTTTCAAGGTCTAACCCGAGGACGCGCGTGCTCGAGCGTGCATGCGCACTTCAGTCTCAGTGGTATGCTAACTTCAGACCTAAGTGAGACTCATGTTATCTAGGTAACTGTAGCAAAAGGCATGGCTGACCCCTTACAGATCTGGCATGGCATTTTTTGCTTCTTCTTTCCCTCTAAACAATGGCAGCAACTTTCAAGGACTTTGGCACGAGTGGAGCCAAGCACACCCTGAACGATGTGACGCAGTAAGATGGTTAATGACCTGCTTCAAAAAGGAACAAAGAATTTTTGAACCAGCTTTTCGGTTATGGAATATCTCTTTTCTGCTGGCGCTTGCGGCGACCTCTTGTGTGGGTCTTTTCCTGACTCTTCTGCTCTGATGAAAGTGCGTTACATTTCAGGGTGCACTCCTTTGCTTGAGAAGCAGGATACAGGTCATTTTCATTCGAGCAAAAGCCTGTCATTGATACCATCAATGTAAGAGAGAGTTTAAAGAGAATCACGAGACGATGCAATTGTTCTGTACACAGGACGCCGTCTGATGACATAAGCCTGATTTGAGGGTGCGGCCAACTTGAGGGACTTACTCACAGGATTCCAAGAGCCTGTGCGGCTACGAGTCTGTAATGTCAGGCAGGATGAGGTTCGTGGCAGTAAAACAGTACTTTGCGCGTTTCTCTGCCAGGCATTGTGGGAGCGTCGTGCTTCCAAGCAAGCGATTGCACAGCGTGTATGACCCAAGTGAACAGAAAGATCGCCTCTCTGAGGGGCAACGCGACTCTGCTGTCGTCCCCTGCTTGTCAAGGTTAGTGGAAGCAGCACCTCGTCGAATCTGGTTCACTGGGAGTTGTCCCATATGACGTTCGATGTACCATGGCATTATGGGAGGCAGTCAAGATTCCTTTGCATGCTTTCTAAGCTGGACTTTGCTGAAGTTGAAAGCAAGCGCACAAGTGCCGCAGATTCCCGGCTCTAGTCGCTCTCTGGAGCGGAGTCATCTTGGTGCGACTGGAGCCGAGTCATCTCGGTGCGAGTCATCTGAGACTCCTAATCTCGGGTACAATCAAGGACATAATCCCTATCGCCTGTTCCCTACTCAAACCGCTTTTAGACTGTCTTCGTTGCCCTTCGCGGTTCTCCGCTAACCCGGCACTACTAAGCCGTTTTTCGGACGCTTCTGTCTTTTCAAACTTCTACTCTTCTTCGCAGCCCTCGGCCAGATCGCAATGACGGCGGCTGCCGTTTTTCGGACGCTTCTGTCTTTTCAAACTTCTACTCTTCTTCGCAGCCCTCGGCCAGATCGCAATGACGGCGGCTGCGTACCCCGTCGTGGTCGCCAACGGGATCTCGGGGTGCGTCCGCAAAGTGCCGATTCTCAAGCTGGACCAGTCGCCGGTTTGCGAGTCCCTGGACTGGGACGAGATTGACTTCTCGTCGGCGGCCCTCAGTTGTGGGCCGGCGCAGATCCGCAGTGACCGCTGCTGCGATCTGATTCTCGGCATTGGCGGCCAGGCGCACAGCATCTATGCCAACCGGACTGGTCATTCCATACCGCAGGTAAGTACGGCTGAGCTTCCTGTTCCTTCTCTTGCATGCCTGGGGACTTCTGCTCTTGGGTAAAAAGCTTACCCCACCTCACCTCCTTTCGAAAACGTTATCCATGGTCTGTTCTGCTTCGTGCTTCTCAAGGATTGCGTCGAAGTATTGGCTGGAGAACCGTTCTCCACAGTTTCGCATAGTGCGGTCAGTGCGGACGTGCCCCCTCGTTTGATTGTTTTTGACTGTTCAATATCCATTCTGATACACATGTCGGAAAAAGTATGCACACCTTTAGCTGGTTTTCATACCAAACGAAACGCAGTCTCATTTGGTGACGGTTGCATATGCCTTTTGCAACCTGTTCTCTCAAGCGAAACCCTTCTGAACGGGGTGACTGAAATTACGGTCTCTAAGCACCCACACCGAATCAGTTTGTCTCAGCGACTGGTCGCGATGAAAGTCGGCCATACGTGAACTTTCTCAAAGAAGAGGGCGACACCTTGCAGGACCAGGTCCAGGCTTGTGTCGCCGCCCTCAACTCCCGCTTGGTCAAGGCGGGCGTCACAACGAGCGTTGCGGAGCGATGCCAGCTGGGACCGTTCCCTTTGCTCTTTGCGGTCGGGTGCTACAACTACTCCAACTACGACGCTCGCATCCCTGATCATCTCCTCGTCGACGGCGCTGGGGATGCCTGCAACCCCAATCAAGGCAACTGCTCCAACAGCATCTGCCAAACGCAGTTCGACAGCGCGTCCGCCTTCCTCGCAAACTCGTCCGACCCCCAAGTCACGAACCTGTGCGGGTTTCTGGTGATGAGCCAGTACCTCGCGCGATACGACTCCCTGAGCGAGATCACCGCCCGCCTGAACTGCTTCGTGAACTACCCGGCCCCTCTGGCGCTTGGTTTCGTGACCTCGAAGTCGCGCGCGCTGACGATGTCAGCAATAGCTGGCATCGTCTCCGCTTGCACCGTCGTGCTTCTCATCCTAGTCGCTATAACCGCTGTGGTCTGCAAAAGGCGCTCATTGAAGGAGGGGTTGGATGAGTGCCTTGGCAGGGGCTCGAGGCAATGGACGGGGATGCCCGGGCTCATGTTAGAAAGCTTCAGTTTCTCCACGTTGAAAAGGGCGACCAAAAACTTTAGTGAGGACCGGTTGCTGGGGCGGGGCGGCTCGGGAAAAGTGTTCATGGGGGAGCTCCGGGGCAACCTGGTCGCCGTGAAAGTTATCAGCAGGGAGCCAGCTGCAGGAGGGTCCAAGGTGAGGCGTCTAGTTTTCTGGCTAGGACGGTTCTGGAGTTTTTTATGCAGCCTTTGCAGAGAAGTTGACGAGCTGAAGACGGAAAAGCTTCGTTCTCTCGTGCGTGTATGCTTTAGCGAAAGGATCAACTTTGCGAGTAGTTTCAAGAAGAAACCGGACCTTCTAGAGGCTGATTGAAGGTGTTCGTGAGTCTAGAATTGAGTAAGCGAAACTTGTCTTGGAAACATGCTGCTCGCTCTTGAAGCCTTCCACTTTCAGTCCATGCCTCGAGGCCACTCAATCATCAGGCTGCGTGAAGGAAATTCATGCCTCGAGGCCACTCAATCACCAGAAGCCTCTTGCTCATTGCCTCGCTCCGTTGCTTAGAGCCAGTCGTGTTTTTAAAGTTCGAAGAGTCTGCGCCCCGCCGCTTTTCGTCTGCAAACGGTCTCACAAGTCCTTCTATAGTGATCTAGTTCTTCCGGCCCCAAAAATTCACCCAGCCTCAAACCACCGGTCCCTAACCCGCCCATCTCCTGTCTTTCCTTGATTGGAACCCATCCGCCTCCCGCAGTGCCCAATTTAGGGAGTCATGTCGTTCGCCCTTGGAGTCACTAATCGAATCTGCAAAGCTGGCCTGACCGGTGCCTGACCGGTGCCTAACCTGTGCCTGACATGTGCCTAGTCTCTGCCTAACCTCTGCCTGACCTCTGCCTGACCCCGCCCAGTCTTCTGCTTTTCTTGTGTGCACCTCGAATTTGCGCTGAGTCAGGCCTACATTCAGTTGCAGTAATCACGTTGGGCTCAGACTCCGGAGACCCTAACCCCAGAGTCAACGTACTTTGCAAACCTTAACCCACCCTGCACCCCTATACCAATCTTACCCGTCGCCAGTGACTCAACTTGATCTGGCCGTAAATCGACGTCGAACTGATACGGTATGGTTTTCCGCAGGAGTTCCAAAACGAGGTGTTGTCAATGGCGCGCCTCCGTCATCGTCACCTGGTCAGCCTCGAAGGCTGCTGCAACTCGCCGCGACACTGTAAGCTTCAGCTCCGACGTCGTGCTAGGTGTTTCTACTCTTTCCGTATCAGTAGCAGCACGATCAGGCACCACCTTACCTGCTTGCCTGTGCTCTAGGGACGTACTGCTGAGGTCATGGTGACTGGTACTGTTTATGCTTCTACTTCGACCTAAGATAGATGCTCAAAACTATTCGTGATGGGAAATTCGAGTCCCGGAGAATGACCGTTCCGTGTCTAGACCGCTAATCTGGGTACAGCCACGGTAAGGTTGTACCTGTAGGTACCTGCAGCCTGACTGATCTAAGTTCGGAAGGCAAAATGCAGGCAGACCAACCGCTTGGCGCCTCTCATCTGGGCGCCTCGTAGAGAATCTATTGATAAGCAGTTCATTAGAGATTCGGCGGTCAGCTTCGTGAGCACAGGCGGTCCTAGCCCATTTAAAAGTTGAATTTTGATCCCGTCCGGGCCTTTTCGTTGGATTTCGCACGCTGCACGGGAGAGAACGCATGACCAAACTAGCAACTTTCGTCGTCCTGCTGATCTTGAATGCAAAGTTGCTCAGTCCCGCCATTTTTGCGCAGATATCTTGGTCTACGAGTTTATGGCGAACGGGAGTTTAGACGACCATTTGTATCCGCCAAAAGGAGGGCCAGCACATGTAGTACCAGAAGGAAGTCAAACCCGCTTCTTGGACTGGCCGACAAGAATGAAGATTGCACTTGGGACCGCCAAAGGGTTGACTTATCTTCATGAGGTAAGGTCAGCTGTGTGTGGGAAGTAGAGCCCATTCTAATTGTGCTTGGACGACTGTGAAAAGCTCTCAACACGTCATTTTGCTTTGTTTCAAATCAACTTTTGAAAACCTGAAAGCTCCGAAAAGAACATCTTTGATCCTTGAGGTGGGGTTCATGGACTTGAGAAGAACCAACAACAATAAACGGATTGTCGCGACTCAAGAGTCGTTCCAAGACTTGTCTCATCAAGCTGTATGTTCTGTCAAAGCCCGGGATTGGCTCGGATGGTCTTCTATTAATCTGATGTCCGTTGCCCTATTTCACGGCTTCGATTCCAGAGCGTGCTGTGAATCTGAACCCTTGCTGAACAATCTGCGCAGGACTGCAACCCCCGCATCCTCCATCGTGACATCAAGCCGAGCAACATCCTGTTGGATTCCGACTTTGAGGCCAAGGTCGCCGACTTTGGACTGGCCAAGCTGACCACGGACGGCGACACCCACCTCACCGCGAGTGAGTCTCCAGACATTGTTCCGTCTTCGTCTTCATCGTAAGGGGAATGCTTAGTAAGCAAGCAGACTTCTCACGGCTAAGCTGACCATCCCCGGACGAAAACGCGGAGCTATGGGCGAGGCTGTTTAAGGACAGCTAGCACCTTCTTATGAACCTCGGCGCTCGCTTGTTTTCGTCGTTTGCTAGTCTTGAAGGGAAACCGTAAAAGCCTGAAAGTTCTGAATCCGAGAGCCTTCTCAACAAGCAGGGCAATCCGCTCTCTCAAGACACGCATGTTTTCAAAAGGCGGTGCTCGCACAATCATTCACTTTTTGCCTTCAGGCATCGCCGGCACGTGGGGCTTTATGGCGCCCGAGTATGCGGCATCCGGCCGCCTGACCGACAAGAGTGACGTGTACAGCTTCGGGGTGGTGCTGCTGACGTTGGTTGCGGGACGGCGGCCGATAGAGCCCCTTGACGTACAGGACAAGGTGAGTGCCCCCCGAGCCAGATTTGCTTGCTCTATGTAGAATGTTTCATTACCTGGATTTCTGTTGGCTTCGTAGATTGAGCTCCTGCCGGGCGGATGTGTGGGACTCTTCCTACCCTTGCTGATCTTGCGGGATCTCAGTCCTGGCAAGCCTACTCGCCTGTTCTTGGGTTCATATTCTGCGGTCCGTCTCTTGCGGAAGCTTCCGAGTCAGATTTGGTAAAAGGGACCCTAAACGAACTTGCCAACTGACGCCGCCGCTTGACAGACTGACTGGCATCCCTTTCTTGACGCCATGGAGAGCGCAAGTTCGGCCATCGAGTTTGCAATTCGCAATTCTGCTGCTATCCAAGTGTTATTAATGGTGGCAAATCTTTTGCAACTTCCGTCCCGGCCCGAGAGTACTACCTTCAAGCTTCAACGCACCAAGACGTCAGCACGGCGTCACTCTTGTTGAAACGTCTTTTCTGCGACCGTCGACTGACCTAGATTTGCTGTAGGTTTACCTCATCGAGTGGGCTTGGACCCTGGCGGAAGCGGACGCGCTCCAGGAGCTGCTAGACGTCAGGCTGACGTCAGCGCTGAAGGAACACGCCGCGGCCATCGACAACGTCACAAGGGTGAGCTTTAGTCGTGCGCCATGGGGCTGTTTCTAAGGGCTCAAACCCTGGTATTTGCGTCCAATCGAAAGCAGAAGCACTTGAGTGCTCGTGCTCGTGTTATATCTGGCCCGGCCTCTGATATGAACTATCTGGTCTCGCTTGAAAAGAAGCGCACAGTTGCATCCGCATTTGGCGACCCAGAGTACCTACGCTGTTGCGTCTTGTCGCCGCAATTTCAAACCGCCAGATCGTGCGGTCATAGGAGGCATCAGAAGGCCGCGCAAGCCACGTCTGTACTTGGAGTCCAACGCCCTTATAACGGACCCAATCATATCTTCGCCGTCACTAACAATCGACCACCGCTACGTTCCCCGACCGCTTTCCTTCCTGTTGGTAACCAGATCGCACACTTGTTGGTTGCATGTCCTCACGGCTTTCTTCTCTTCTTTCCTGCAGATCGCGCTCCTTTGCATACACTCGTCAGTCAACCTGCGGCCGACCATGGTCGAGTGCATCCGCATGCTCACCGGTACGGCCCCCGTGCCAGCCCTCCGCCCGGGGCTGATTTTCACGCCATCCTCGTTAGCAACACCGGGCCCCAGCAGTGACTGGAACAGCACGGACGGGAGCGCCGGGTGGTCGGGATTGTCCCGGGGGGTGCTGAGCAACCAAAGCGTGGTTAGCGGGCACAGTATGTTGAGCAACCAGAGCAGCTTGTCAAAGATTGAGTTGGCCGCACGGACCGAGAGCATCGAAGCCGATGACTTGGAGCCCGGCACGGGGACGTAGCAGGATTTTGTGTCGATGACAGACTCGGTACGACTTCCAAAGAACGAAGAAAGTGCCAAAGCAGGTCGCAGCGCGGTCTTGTTTTGCTAGCACACTTGGTTTCGCTGTTGAATACTATATATTATGCGTTGTATGGTAGTAATTTGTTTCCAGAGTTGGAGCTAGGAGTCAGCGTTCGAAATTTCGCGACCTGATGACACAGCGGCGAGCGCCACAAGCAACCACAAGGGCGCGGCGTGCGATGCATTAAGAATACGGATTGACCCCAGTAAGATTCAATTCAGTGCCGGCAGTATAATTAGCCTAGCCCTAGCTAAGGGGTGGATTCTTCAATTTTCGTGCTAATCCAAAGCTTACCAAGCGAACGCTAATTATTCTGAGCTATAGGTGCAAACCAGATTTTGGGGCACAACCCCGGATACTAATACGGATCATTGCTTCGGATGCGTGGTAACCACGTTTTCCTAACGGTTGCAACATTAGCTTTTGCCATTTGAAGCTTGTCGAACGTCATATCATTGCCCGCCGTGTCTCAGTCCTAAATCTCCGTCTACTTAGCTGCAGTCCTGCTGACCGAACTCACTAAATCATGCACATGATCGGTGCCATTGGACATTGAAGTCGAAGTCGATTGCATCAGATGCTGCCATATGCAAAAGCCTGGGGCATGCTTCTTATGACTGTGATCGTTGGCTGAGCCTGTGATGTCTGGACGAGGATACGACCGTCATCCTGGCAAAATCTGCGGTATATGTACAGCTGCCGAATACACCCGGGCCCGGGCCGTAATTTTTAGCGACGACGTCTCATGCTCGGTCGTTAAAGCTGCCGTGAAATTATCGTTCCCCCCGTTTCAAAATCAGTAATTTGGCCGGCCACCGCGGCCGGGGCCGCCGGAGATGCTGTTGGAAGAGCTGACGTGGCGAGGTTTGGGGTTTTAACTTTTTGACCCTGGATTTTCGGTCAATGATTGGTCGAAAGAAGCCCAGCCCAAGGTTCGCCTTTAAACCCCGCCACGTCAGCACTTCCAACAGCCCTTCTCCGGCCCCGATGATCGCGTGCGATCGCCAGATTGCTGATTCTCCTTGACCCCGCTCTGGCAGCTTCAGGATTCAATCTCAGGTTTACAGACTCTGCAATATGCATTATGCACCTGGCGGCTGACTGCTAGCATGCCCGCTGCGTATTACAATGCATGTGCATTGTGCTGCTCAGCTCCGACCTCGTGAACGGCAAAACCGCAGGCTTTCACGCTGGGCATGGGCAAGGGGATCCTCTTGCTCCCTCAAACGAGGGGAATGAGAGACGCCAGCTGACAAGACGTAGCTATGCAGGATGGATCTCAAGAACATGTTTGAATCATTTTAAATTTCTGCACTGAGGGGCCATCCTGATCCACAATCTGCGAGTTGAGGATCATTTCGGAAAAGATGAGTCCTTGAGTGCAGGCTTGGCGTTGCAAAGTTGTCTAATGCATGTTGTTCAGCACTACAGCGCAGATTGGTTCACCACCTTTTTCCTCGAGCAGACCCTCAAGTTGAAGGCGCCTGGTTTGCAGGCTTCCTGACGGCATGCCCAGCGCTCCCCCAGCGCTCACCCAGCCTTACCTTAGTAGAGGCGTCAGGCCGGTTGAGAATGATGAAAAGCTGGCTCTCTGATTGAAGAAGCACATGGCCTACACAGGAACGACACTGCAGAACAGCTACACTCTTTCACCACGATCTTGACAATGGGTGCAAGGCAGGCCCTTTGTCTGCTTGCATCTTTTGTGTTCGGTGTAGGGCTTGTGAGCACAGATTATGTAGTAACGGGGCCTAGTCCTGGCCCTGCCATACCTCCAGGTCAATGCCCTTACGTTTTCAAAGATGTCAATGTCAAGTACGCCCAGGGTTTTTGCCCCACAGGTGAGAATGCCTCGCGTTCTTTTAACGAGATTTTGGCGGATACATCATCTATCTGAGTTAAAATCGAGTGGCTTAACGCAATGCTTGTCATCTAAAGGGAAGAGAGTACAAGAGGCCACGCAAACCGGTCATTAAATTCAGAGAGTCAAAATTGAAGCCTTTTTACCGGACTCTGCAGTGAAAGCTTTTGGAAGCTCTCTCTGAGGATCTGTTGTGCGATGAAGCTTCTGAATTAAACTGCTTGCGATGCACATTCTCATTCAAAACATGCGTCCATTCTGCACCTCTGGATGATACATTTGAGACCATCTGGGTCTCTTCTCCCACTCGGTCGTCTAGAAGGTTGTTTGTGGCTCAGGACCGATGTGCTCACCTCAATTTAGCTTTTGCACTTATTCAGCTAGCTTCACCAACATCACTTCGCGCGGAACCTTGTTTGCACTCGCGTTGGCTCGCCCTGGCTGAAGTGGTTCAGTGTTGGTTGCCTGGACTTTTCAGTTTAAGTCTGGATCATTTCTGATAGATGGTACAACAAGGAGCGTCACATGAAGTCTGTATTCAGGAGCGATTGTTTTCCGCTTCAAAACTTGGTGAGAACATTCCTTGTATCTGCATCAAGCAAACCATAATACCTTTCTGGTAAAAATGATGTGAAATAGCCATAATCGAGTTCATCTCTTGAGTTCTGTTACCATCTGTCTGGCCTTGCTGCGCTTAAGGTCCAGGAGACTAAGCACCAAAGCGTTCACGGTCCTCAAGAAAAGCACCTCAAACGGGGCTCCTCCAAGGAACACCGTGGAAGTCCGACCCTGATTTTTCTCCCTTCGCAGAAGCCCAAGCTAAAAACGTTGTCTTCAGCTCGTCATGCTGCAATGTTCTGGACGGGCTCCTCTTTCAGAGCAGGGTGCAGCTAGCTAACGAGACTGGAGTCCTGCTGCTGCCGCAGTCATCCGCTGATGCATGCATTAAGGTGCGTTTATTGCTGGGGCTGCCCTTACAAAACGGCATTAAAGCATAGGCATCTTTGGTCTTGCTAAAAAAACTGCGCGCTGGCTCCGTCTGACAGGAATACTTGTCATTAGACTTTTCGCATGGAGGCATGAGTTGGCCATCGTCCTTGATGCAAAGTTCACTGATCCTCAGTGCTGCTGGCTTATACAGCGTATTTCATACAGGAGACAACATCCAAGTTAAAGTGTTTCCCCTGCTACCGAGAGACTGTGTTTGAGTCTCAAATTCTGGAGCCACTTAAGATTCACCAGAGATCTTGGTTCCTTTACAGACTCCCTCTTAACACGGGAATTGATCCCTCTGTGGTCGCTAAGCTGCAGCTCATGTTCAAATTAATCTAAACCATGGTGGATGTTGGCTAAATGAAACGCTCCAAGGGAACAGCTGTTGTGGCTGAGGACTTTGCTGACGCTCGCCCCACGTTTCCGCTGCAGGCGGCCGCAGAGGCATTTGGTCCAGGGGCTGAACAGCTGTTTGCCACATGTGGTATTAACAGCACTCTCCTGTCAATTGAGAACGGAGCACCCTGCGGAGCGGAACTTTTGACAGTCTATGACTTTTGGGAAGCTTCGAGCCACTATTTCCCAGGTGCGTGCTGCCTCAACATGTGACTTTTGCTTGATGGATGCTTCAGGAACAAGCTAGGCACAGAGGATTCTGTTTGGTTTATGAGGAAACGGCTTGGAACTGTCGAGAAATTTGCAGACATATAGGCCTGCAGAAGCTCTGCGTAAGTGGCACCTTTCGAAAGCTCAATTCTGCATGTGGATTGCATGCTCCAGCAGGCAAGCGCACGGCCAATCTCAGCACATATACCTAAGCTATTCTCAGTTCTACTGGTGAAGTTCTTCGAAGCTATGGTTGAGTCGTAGTTGAGCTTGCTAAAGCATCCAGATGTTGAAACTTTTGCTGGAATGTGGCAGCAACTTTACAGGCCACTTTGATATTAATGGAGCCAAGCACACCGCAATGTGATCACCAGAAAGCCTATTTCGATATTGAAGCCCTAGGATGCTTGCTTCTTGCTTTCGCAGGTAAGGACCTTTGAACAGTAAAGGTCTCCTTGTAAGAAGCTTGTCTTTCTTGTGGTGCTTAGAGAACTTGTTGAGCCTGTGTCTCTTCCTGGCCTCCTGCTCATCTTGAGAGGCCTAGGCTGCTTTATCCAACCTCATCACAGCAAAGCTCTTGAAGAATAGACTTTAGCTGAAGAGACACTTTGAGGAATCTCTTGTCCAGTGGATGTTACAACAGAGAGCGACATGGATCTGCTCTAACGGTGCAAGAACCGAGACCAAGGCTGTTCAGCTACGAGATAAAGCCCGCTTATAGCAATAGTGAAAGGCCATTGTGGCAGTGGAACCGGAAGTGACCGTTTTGCACGATTTTGTCTCAGGCATCACAGGCGCATCGTGCTTCCAAGCAAGCGACTGCACGACATGTACGGCTCAAGTCAACGCAAAGATTGCCTCTCTGAGGGGCAACACGACTCTGCTCACCTCCCCCGCTTGTCAAGGTGAGTTGCAGAAGCTCGAATCTCTTAGATACGTGTCACCAGAAACGGTAAAGGTCTTATAGGAATCCCGCAATCTTACCGCCGGAACGCTGTGATGTGGACCTACGTTTTCTGCCAAGGGCTGTGGCAGTCTTTGTGACCTCTACGCCAAACTTTGATGAGTTTGTAGGGAAGTCAATATTTTGCGTACAGCCACAGCAAGGCAATTCGTCCCCCCATTTCTGGTTCTTGAGTCCTAACGAACCACGGCGAGATCATGGAGACAGGCAACGCTTGCCAAGCAAGAGCGCGCTCCAGTCAAATTCGGTGGACCTCAATAAGAAGAGTTGATACCATTCTGCAGGCAGCGGTAGTCCCTTCGCCTGACTCTTGTGTAACGTCTGGTGAAGGTTGCACTCTTCCATGTCTCCCAGATGTCTTGGCATCAGTTCCAAAATTTTCGTTGCCCTGAAATCCTTGTTGATCTCTCAACGTCTCTGCGGTCAGACAGGCAGCGAGGGAACTCTCCTTTTGAAGTTGGGGACTTAGTCTTTTATGTCAGCAGGATGTGTCAATGGAACAGACCATGCAACGTATTTATGATCGTCCTTCAGAATCTGTCCCTTTCTGACGTGCCATGCAACCTTACGCTAACCCTTCTAGGAGACTGCACTTCGCACCTAGGGACAAGCCTTTCGTTTATCAGAACCCACCCCCGACATCCAGCCACAGGAGATCCAAGCAAATTCATTTCTCCCGAGCACAGCTCTCGACTCCTCACCGAATAAGGTTCAACTCTTTTGAACGTTCTCGACTGCTTTCTTCCACAGCACTCGGCCAGATCGCAATGACGGCTGCGGCTTACCCCGTCGTGGTTGCCAACGGGATCTCGGGGTGCGTCAAGAAAGTGCCGATTCTCAAGCTGGACCAGTCGCCGGTCTGCGACTCCTTGAACTGGGACGAGATCGACTTCTCTTCGGTAGCCCTCAGTTGCGGGTCGGCGCAGATACGCAGTGACCGGTGCTGCGATCTGTTGTTGGGCATCGGCGGCCAGGCGCTTAGCATCTACGCCAACCGCACCGGCCATCCAATGCCACAGGTGAATATGGTTTGATTTCATGTTTCTTCGTTTGCATCTGTAGATACTTTGAAGCCTGCATATGTTTGTGGCAAAGTTGCCCCCAACTTTGAAATATCTGGCGTCGCCGACATGACCTGTTGCGAGCGAGTCTTGAACTTCACTCCTTTCCAATCAGGTTTTGCAGGCGGGTTTTACAGTAGGTATTGATCAATCTAGGGTAAACAAGCCTAAGATTGGACTGAAGATGTTTCCCCGCCCAGGATTTGCAGGCGGACTTCCCAGTAGGTATTGCTCATTTTCGGGTGGACAAACCCCGCAAAAGGATCAGACGTGAAAAGATCACAAGCTTGCCGTACCGCGTCCTTAAAACCAAAAGTCGGTCCTGCTTCATTGTTGTAAGTTCGCGTTGGTCTGTAGTTGGTTAGCTGGCTGTATCTGCTTCATCTATTACTTAGCGCGGTGGGTACGAGTCAGACCAATCGACGGTTGCTTGGCTCATTCGCGTTCGCATTGTTGCACCAACTAAAGGTGGTGCCTCGTCGTCTTCGTCACTGTCAGGATAAATGCTTACATCCTCAAATCAAAAAAGGCAGTACTCACGGCCACCTTTACGAGGGTTGCTCAATCGTCACAGAACCGCACCACAACAGGTCTCAGTAGTCTGGATGTCTTCCTTATCCCACCCACCGGCCCTTCCGTCCGCATCAACACCTTCGCATTTGATCCTCAGTCGCAGTGCTCAGGGAAAGGCGTAGTAGCTCTTAATCCTGACCCACTCAAAACCATTGGACAAACCCACTTTTTCCATGGAGTACTTCAAATCAAAACAGGCCGTAGGATCAAATTATTCAGGAATGGGACTAGCTCAAGGTTCAAGACTTCCATCCTTTTGAGTGACCGAGTCCTCCACTCCAGTTGGAGCTAAACTTAAGGTGCGATAACGCCCAAACAACTCATTCAAGATTGATACTCCCTGCAGGACCAGGCCCAACCGTGCCTCGCCGAAGTCGACGCGCGCCTAACCAAAGCGGGCGTCACGACAAGCGTGTATCAGCGATGCAACCTGACGCCATTCCCGCTCCTCTTCTCGGTCGGCTGCTACAACTACTCCAACTTCGACGCCCGGATCCCCGACCGCCTTCTGCTGCCTTCGGGGGACGCGTGCACCCCTAACCAAGCCAACTGCTCCAACAGCATCTGCCAGGCGCAGTTCGACATCGCGTCGACGTTCCTAGCGAACTCGTCTGACCCCCAGGTTTACAACCTGTGCAATATCATGGTGTTGATTCAGTACCTCTCGCGGTTCGACTCTTTGAGCGAGATCACCGCCCGCCTGAACTGCATCATCTATTACCCGGAGCCGCTCGCGCTTGGCGTCCTGGCCCCAAAGTCGAGCGCCTTGACGACGTCAGCAATAGCTGCGATCATCGCCACTTGCGTTGCAGTGGTGCTCATAGTCGCAGTCGTTGTTGTCGTCTACAAGAGGCGCTCCTTGAAGGACGGTTTCGATGAGTGTCTCGGCGGCGGGACGAAGAGCTCAAAGCAATGGACGGGGATCCCCGGGCTCACGTTAGAAAGCTACAGTTTCTCTACCTTAAAAAGGGCGACCAAAAACTTTAGTGAGGACCGGTTGCTGGGGCGGGGTGGCTCGGGGAAGGTGTTCATGGGAGAGCTCCGGGGCAAGCTGGTCGCCGTCAAAGTCATCACCAGAGAAGCCCTTGCGGGAGGCGCCAAGGTGAGGCTTTTTTGTCTTTTGGCTCGGGCGACTCTACGGCTGTTTCGAAAGCGGTATAGGAGGAAGAAGAAGGTGATAGTGGGTCCTGGTTGACCTGACTAAGTGTCTGGCGTAGAGGCCTTCACTTGCCCATTATTTTGGCAGAGAGGAAACCGCAGGCTGAGGAGCCGAAGACGAAAACCTGCAAAATCTGTCCCTGGTATGCGTTTGGAGAAAAAGTGACACTGACTTTAACTTGTCTGGCTCGGAGAAGAAGGCTGAATGCCGGCCAGAGCGCCGAGCTTATAGTCTCGCTCCTTTGCGTCCCAACGGTCAATTACTCTTCAACGTTCTCGAGGCCGAAAATAGGTATTCGTCTTCCCTTCGTGTCTTCTGAATTTGAAGATTGCGCGCCCGCCTCCTTTCTTTCTCCCATTTCTCTGCAGTTGTGAGTGTCACAATGCCTTCTAAATATCAGCTGGTTTCGTTCGGCCCTCGGTTTTACCCAGTCTCAAATGAAGTGTGAATCCGCCCTTTCCTTCGTAGGTAATCCTCTTTAAAACCCTAACCCAAAAGATCACCCGCTCCGCACCCATACCCACCCTAACTCCCTAACTAACCCTACCCGTCTCCGTTACTGTTCACTGGCTGTTACTGTTCACCACATTGATCGGGATGGACTTTCGCAGCAGCTGACAGAATAGAGTCTTGTTGTGAGCCGCTTGAGGCCTTCACGCAAATGAGCCTGCTCAATCTCTGCTTTCTTGCAGGAGTTTCAAAACGAGGTGTTGTCGATGGCGCGTTG
Source organism: Klebsormidium nitens (assembly GCA_000708835.1). Lineage (NCBI taxonomy): Eukaryota > Viridiplantae > Streptophyta > Klebsormidiophyceae > Klebsormidiales > Klebsormidiaceae > Klebsormidium > Klebsormidium nitens. Next base: position 28,005 of record DF237260.1, read on the forward strand.
CCGTCATCGTCACCTGGTCAGCCTCGAAGGCTGCTGCAACTCCCCACGAAACTGTAAGCTTTGGGTCCAACGTCGGGCTCGGAATCTCACTCTCTCCTTAATGAGTACCGGTACAATCAGGTATCATATCTTCCTTGCTTGCCTGCTTGCTTATGATGGAGGCGTGTCTTGCTGAGACCACGGTGACTTGTGTTATTTGTACTGCCTTCTGTTACCTTAGACGGATGCTCAAAAGGTTCGAGATGTGAGATTCGAGCAGCCGCAGAGTGACTGGTTCGTGTCCCGCCCTCCCCCATTTCTATGTCCAAACACAGCCACCGTTGTATCGTAGCTGCCGAAAGATGCAGCCTAATAGATTCAAGCTCGGAAGGCAAAGAGCAGACGACTTATAATTTAGCAACTCTCAACTGGGCGCCTCAATGAGTCGTCAAGCGTTGACATCTGATAGTAGATAGTTGATCTCAAACTTTGCGAATTGCTTCTTAATCAAATGCTGTCGTAGCCCATGTGAAAGATGAGATAGATGACTTGTATTCGGCCGGTCACCTATTGTCGGTTACGGCACGCTGCACGAGAAAGAACGCATGACCAATCTCAGATGTCCGCACCAAGTAGCGTCCTTCTGGTCTAGATGCAAAGACGCCCTGTCCCGTCGCATTTGCGCAGATGTCTTGGTCTACGAGTTCATGGAGAACGGGAGTCTAGACGACCATTTGTACCCGCCAAGAGGAGGGGCACACAACACACCAGACGGAGCCCAAACCCGCTTCCTGGACTGGCCGACAAGAATGAAGATTGCACTCGGGGCAGCTCAAGGGTTGGCTTTCCTCCATGAGGTAGGGCCGTTCTTTGACTCCCAAGCACTGCACTCATTGAAAGCTGGCTTGAGGGCTGAGTTTATACCGTCACAATGCAATGTGATATGAAGCTTGTCTACTGGGTCATTTAAGGCCCGCTCGTGGGCCTGGCAACAAAGCTTTGGAACCGTCGGTCAACGAGGGCAGCCCCCAGATTCCACCCTCCAGATTGTCCGGTGGGGTTCGTGTTCATTGCCCTTTACCACTTCGACCCTGGTTTACGACGGCAATGTCTCGGGGGGTTTGACGGACGACTTGGCCTTACTCGCAACTGTTCTTGACACATCTGTCCAGTTGACTTACAAAAGGATGCTTGTGTCAAACCACCAGAAACGTGCGTACTGACTCTTCTTCATTTGACGGTCAAAGGACCAGTTTCAGCTTGAGGCGCCTTGATCTTTTCTGACCCTTGAGCAGCTCGAGAAGTCAAACGTACGGGTTCGAAGCATCATTGCATTTGAAACGCGCTTTTACCAGAAGATCTCCTTTTGCTGAAGCTGAGTGACGTGAATTGTGAAGTCTTCTGGATGATCCGAAGGTGGCCAAGAAAGAAATCTCACGTGCGCATCTCAAATGCCTTCCAACCCTGCTCTCATGGCGTCGATCCTCCTCGATTGATTCTGAGGGACAGAAACTTGGCGGTTCAAAAGGAAGGCTGTCAAGAGATTCCGAAGACATTGGCACCGACAAATGCTCTTCTATCAACACGAAACATACCACGAAACGCGCTCGCAGGGTTGCAAGCCCCGCATCCTTCACCGCGACATCAAGCCGAGCAACATTCTCTTGGACTCCGATTTTGAGGCCAAGGTCGCCGACTTTGGACTGGCCAAGCTGACTACGGACGGCGACACCCACCTCACCGCGAGTGAGTCTCCAGACAATGCTTTTGGCTTCCGTCTTTGTTTTCATCCGATAGTGCAGTGCTTCGGCTTCAGTCAGGCAGACTTTCAATCGGTTAGGTTAAGTGCTGACGGTAAAAGTCTGACCCTGGACGGGAACGCGCAGCGAAGGGAGTGAAGGCTGTCCAAGAACAGTGCTCGGACCTCTTTCTTGAGTCCCCGGGTGCTCTGCACGGTGTTCCCATGTCTTCCCAAGGCAACCCCAAACTTCTAAAAGCCTTCTCAAAGGGTATTCCGCTCTTTCAGGAGACGCATGCATTCGCAGGCGGCGCTCGCGCTAACCTATCCTGTTCCTGTTCAGGCATCGCCGGCACGTGGGGCTTTATGGCGCCCGAGTACGCGTCATCCGGCCGCCTGACCGACAAGAGTGACGTGTACAGCTTCGGGGTGGTTCTGCTGACGTTGGTTGCGGGACGGCGGCCGATAGAGCCCCTCGAAGCGCAGGACAAGGTGAGACTCCGCCGAGCCTGATCGTTCCGTGAAGAATGTTTCGGTACGTGGAATCTGGTTGGCTTCGTGAATTGAGCTTCTGCCAGGCGGATGTGTGAGAACTTTCCAATCTTGCTGATCTTAGTTCTGCGCAGCCACTCGTGGCAAGCTTCCTCGCACGTTCTTGGGTTCAGTCTCTGCGGGTCGTATCCCGCGGAATCCCCTGATGCAGATTTGGTATAGCAACCAAGAACAAATTTACTCCGCCTCCTGAGTCAGATCCCTCTTTTGAGCGATATGGAGAGCGGAAGTTTCCTTCCATGTCCGAACAGATTGTGGAAATCAGATGGGCAATCGTCTTTGCTCTCCGTGCTGCTCTGCTGCTATTCATTTGTCCGCTTCCAATGGTTGGATTGTTTGCGATTACCGACCGGCTGAGAGCATTGGATTTAAGCTTCACGCTCCAAGACGTCAGCACGACGTCACCTTTGTTGAAACGCCTTTGACGCGTGCACTCTTTCGACCGCCGACTGAACTAGAGTTGCTCCAGGTTTACCTCATCGAGTGGGCTTGGACCTTGGCGGAAGCGGACGCACTGCCGGAGCTGCTAGACGTCAGGCTGACGTCAGCGCTGAAGGAACACGCCGCGGCCATCGACAACGTCACACGGGTGAGCTGTGGACGCGCTTCGTTCGGCTGTTCTAACGGCACGCACCTTCTCAAACTCTGGGAGATACGTCCGCCTGAAAACGAAAGCACTCGGGTGCTCGTGCTCGTTAAAAGTTGGCCCGGCCTCTGATATGAACCATCAGGTCTCGCTTCAAATGAAGTACAGTTGCATCCGCAACTGGCGACGAGAGCACCTACTACGCTGTCTCGTATTGTCGCCGCAATCTCAAACCTGCCAAACCGTGCGGTCAGAGATGGCCGCGCCAGCCACGTCAGCTCTCAGAAGCCAAAGCCCCTTATAACGGACGAAAGTGCATCTCCGCCGTCACGAAAAACCGGCCACCGCAACGTTCCCCGACCTCTTTCCTTCCCTGCGTCGTAAGCAGACAGACTGCAAAATGTGGGTTGCATGCGCGCCCTCCGCTCACACTCTTCTCTTTATTGCAGATCGCGCTTCTTTGCATACACTCGCAAGTCAACCTGCGGCCGACCATGGTCGAGTGCATCGCCATGCTCACCGGTAAGGCCCCAGTGCCAGCCCTCCGCCCGGGGCTGATTTTCACGCCATCCTCGTTAGCGACACCGGGACCCAGCAGTGACTGGAACAGCACGGACGGGAGCGCCGGGTGGTCGGGGGTTTCCCGGGGGGTGTTAAGTAACCAGAGCGTGGTTAGCGGGCACAGCATGTTGAGCAACCAGAGCTTGTCGAAGATTGAGTTCGCCGGACGGACCGGGGGCATCGAAGCGGATGACTTGGAGCCCGGCATGGGGACGTAGCATGATAGTGTGTTTGATGACAAACTCGGTATGACTTCCAAGAAACGAAGAAAGTGCCAGAGCACGCCGCAGCGCGGTCTTGTTCTTCTAGCACACTCGTTTTTGGCTGTTGAATACTAGATATTTTGAGTTGTATGGTAGTATTCTGCTTCCAGAGATGGAGCTAGGAGTCAGCGTTTGAAAGTTTTGCGACCGGATGACACCAGGGGCGAGCGGTCACGAGCAGCCGCGCAAGGGCGCTGCATTCAATGCGTTAAGAACAAGAACACGGAGTGACCCCAGTCAGTTTCTATTCAATGCCGGCAGTATGATTAGCGTAGCCCCAATACTAGCCCTAAGGAATTGTTTCTGTAATATTTGTTCTGAATCTGAATTTTACCGGGTGCAAACTAGGTATTGGGATATTGGGGTACAACCCCGGATCCTAAGACAATTGATCGCTTGTAGGCTTGTTAACCATGTACACCTAACGGTTGCAGATTGAAGCTTGCGATCGAAGATTGTATGCGAGTGCGTGAACCAGTCCGGCCGGAATCTCCGTCAACCTGAGCACGCTCTTTTGACCGGAGTCACTACTAATTACATGATCATGCAGCATGCCGCCCACTGACGCTCGACATTGAACAGAGTATTCTGCCGTACAAAACCTTATAGGGCAACTGAGAGCCTTTCGGTGTCCTCGATCCTTTCAGCCCTCGTTTGACGTGGATTGCTTTACAACGTTGCTGCAGCTTATGTGGGTGCCGAAGTTGCAAACAACGTCCTGCTATTAGCTCTGTGACCACCATACATTGAGTAATCGACCCCGATCCTTCTTCTTTCCTTCGACGTTTCGTTGGCCTCCTCCCCCTTCCTTCCAGTCCCTTCCTCTTCCGACGACATCGTCTGCCCACCTTCCACCCCAAAAACTCCCGTCGAGCTCCAAATTTGACCATCATGCTGGCCTGGCAATTGAGATTGGCGGACTCACTACTATTCACTGTGGTCAGGAATCAGTAATAATCGCAATGACGACATCTGACCTCGATCTGTCGTCATAAGGGCTCCCTCTCTTAATTCTCCTTTTGCCAGCTGGCTGCGCTGATCGAATCTTGTCTGTGCCCGGCCGGCATGAAACTCAAGAGAAATGATGGTAAGCCGAGACAATAGTAAGGTAACCGTACTGTGACGGGTAGGGTTAGTATGGTGGTTAGGGTGGATACGGGTGCTGAGCGGGTGTTTAATTTTAAGGTTAGGGTTTTTAGTGTTAGTCGAAGCTTACTATTATCTTGGCTTACTATTATCTTTCTTGAGAATTATCCGGCCGGACGCCCGGCGGCCTCTATTTCAGCAGGCGACCCTTGAGGGCCGAGGCTTGATCAAGCAGCCTCCTGATTATACAAGCTAGATGAATAATGCAGATGGCGGCTGAACAGTGAACTCTACAGTAATTGGCTACGTCCTGGCCTGGCATGAATGCAGCTAGGGGCAAGGGGGTCCTCTCGCCTGTGCACGAAGATGCATATCTACACAGGCAATAATAGGCTGCATAGCTAACGGTACTGGGAAGCTCTCGCAAGGCCGCTCTCGGCGACTACCAAGTTGAGGATCCAATAGGGTTATTAGAAGGTCTTGAGTCGTTGCTTGCGAACTTGTCGTTGCGAAGCTGCCACATGTATCGCTGTTCAGGACCCAGGTGCAGACAGGCGCAGATTGTCGATTACAGATCATCAGCAGGAGCTCAGGCTGAAGACGCCAAGCCTAGCCATTCTGTTTGACGGCATGCCCTAGTGGGGAATGATCAGGCCGCTTGCGAGAACATTGTTCTTTACATTGGAGATGATAAAATATTCCTCTGAGCCCAAGTGAATAGCCTGAGAAGATGCGGCAAGACAGCTTTGCGGTTCCATCCTGACGATTTCAGATGGGGGCAAGGGAGGCCTCTTGTCTGTTTGCAGCATTAGCATTTTGGATAGGCCTTGTGAGTTCAGATTATGTCGTTACAGGCCCTAGTCCTGGCCCTGCCATTCCTCCAGGTCAATGCCCTTACGTCTTCCAGAAGGTCAACGTCAAGTACGCCCAGGGTTTTTGCCCCGCAGGTGAGCATGCCTCAGACGTGTTATTCCAACTAGAAGCTAGTCGCTTCCGTCTAATCAAGGATTGGATAGTCTGACTTGTTTGTTGCTGAAGCTTCGAGTGTCTCCTCCAGGGCAAGAATGTACAAGGTGGTGCAAGCAGAATGATTGTAAATCAATGATCGGAGATTGATTGATTTGTACCTGTCTTTGTGCTGTGGGAGCATTCCATAAGCTCTTTCTTTGAAAGATATCTTCTCTTGTGAGACCTCTCAACATCCAGGCCCTGCTACAGGCTTTCTCATTCCCAGTGCATAAGAACTTTCTGCAGTGTGCATATGTGAATGCACATGTGGATGATGCATGTCTCTTTCAGTAAAAGCACCTCGTTACACGCTTGGACATCTGGGAAGCCGTTTTTGTGCTTATAAAGGCTGTGCAGCTTCCTTCAATCTGAGCTTTGCGGCTATTGCAAGGTAGCTTAACACCTTTCAAGCTCTGCCAATCTGCGCCAGTTGATAAAAATCCTTCGGAGGTAGACGTCGGTGATTGGATCAGCACTGATAAAGTGACTTTTTATTCTCCTCTTGAAGTCATTGACATTCTCAACATCCCTTCTTTTGGCTTTGCTGTGCATAAAGCTCCAACAAGACCAAGCACTGTGGGTGGTGAAAGCGCATCGTATGCATCTGGGAAGGAAATCAACAAGGGGCCCTCCAAAAGATATCATGCGAGTTGCAAAATTGATCTTTCTCCTTTGTAGACTTCCAAGCGAAGGACCCTGTCCTTAGCCCGTCATGCTGCAGCGCTCTGGAGGGGCTCATCTTTCAGAGCAGGGTGAGCTAGCGAATGAGACCGGAGTCCTGTTGCTGCCGCAGTCATCCGCTGATGCATGCATCAAGGTGCGTTTCTGCTAGGGGCTGCCCTTACAAACCAGCATGGGCTTTTTGGAATAGAAAGGAAGGTTTGGATCTCTGCTCTACGGAACATGATGAGTTCTTTCAATGTTGCTCGCATCATGGGGACGCGAGTTGGCAGTGACCAGACTTTCTCTGCAATGTTCATTGATCCTCGGAGGATTCCAGGGTCCTGTGGTTTAACATGCCTTTACTTACACGAAAGACAGCATCCAACTCAAATGTTTGCTCTGGTAGCAAGAAGCTAGTCAATGGTCGAGTCTCAGGCATTCGGAAGCTTTGCATCACCTGGAATTATACTTTCTTAAAAGGCTTCCCTCGTAGATTGCCTTAGCTTGGTAAAATCAAGTTCTTCGGTCCTTTACCTTGATTGCGAATCAAACAGCTAGTGAAAATAGCACTACCGACCAGAGGACCGTACACTGACACTGGCCGTCAGCTTTCCCTCGCAGGCATCCGCAGAGGCATTTGCTCCCGGTGCTGACCAGTTGTTTGCCACATGCGGCATCAACAGCACTTTCCTTTCGATTGAGAGCGGAGTTCCATGCGGAGCCGAGCTTTTGACAGTTCGAGACTTTTGGTAAGCGTCCAATCACAGCTTTCCAGGTGCGTGCCTTTCCAATGTGTGACTCATGCTGTAAGGGCTGCACTTTAGATACAAGCTAGGCACAGGTCAGCTGGCCTCACCGCTGCAAAGTCTCTGATTAAGTAGACTTTTTGCTGAACTAACACACATGTTGGAGGATTGTCCACTTCAGTGCGTTTGCCGAATAGGAAAGGCTGGAGACAAGCTGGTCTGTGGCGTGGCTCAAAACTCCCCCCAAAATCGACGTCACCTGCGCAGATGTGAACTTAAGCCTACTATCATTCGTAAAAAGGCTTTCATGGCGGTGAAACAAGACTTTGCATGCATTCTGCCAGGCCTTGCGGGAGCCTCGTGCTTTTAAACAGGCGACTGGCGGCGTGTACGGCCCAAGTCAACGCAAAGATTGCCTCTCTGAGGGGCAACGCGACTTTGCTTACCACCCCCGCTTGCCAAGGCGAGTGGCTACACTTCATTTTCCAACTTGCAGCTCATTGCCAGGGTGACTAGGGTTGTTACAAGATCTGGCTCTGTGAAAAAAGTCAAAGTAGGACGAGCCTATACGTCTATACTAGCGCACCTGGGGGCTTGCAGATGGTAAAATAAGTTTCTCTCCCAAAATTAAAGTCCCTTACTTAGCTACTCATGACAAGCCGTTCCACTTGCACACACAATCGCAACGAAAGTGCTCCTCATAAAGGTTGTTGCTCTGCGCCGCAATTGAAGACGACACTTTCCTGCAACCGAGAGGTTGTGAGGAAGGCTTTGACTCTAGACTATCATATTCAGTTCACTGAGGCATTCTTGTCAATAATCTTGTTAGCTTCTTCGCTTCAAACTTCGACGAGGTCTGAATCTCTGCCGACCATTCTTCCACCTTCGTCCCTTTCTGTTGTACCCGCACAAACCCAGGCTCGACGAACCCCACTCCTCCTTCCAAGCAACTTGATTCTTCTCATCCACAGATTTCGGACTCTTAACCAGCAACAATCTCTGACATCCTAACCCCTCTCGCTCTCAGTACTGGGCGAGATTGCGATGACTGCTGCGGCGTATCCTGTTGTGGTTGCAAACGGAATCTCGGGGTGCATCCGCCAAGTGCCCATTGTGAAGCTGGACCAGTCGCCGGTCTGTGACGCCTTGAACTTGGACGAGATAGACTTCTCGTCGGTGGCCCTCAGTTGTGGGTCGGCTCAGATCCGCAGTGACCGATGTTGCGATTTGATGCTCGGCATTGCCGGCCAAGCGCACAGCATCTATGCCAACCAAACCGGCCACTCCATACCGCAGGTGAATTCAACTCGTCTCCATAAGTCTGTCTTGCACACGCTTGATTGAACAAAGTTATCAAGGCTGGGTTGAGTTGAATCTTGTCCTTTATGGTTACTTCTTGGGTTCCGTCAACCTGAGACCTCAGAAATCAAGTAGGGAACGTGAGGGTTGCTATCTGAGCGTGTCAGCCGTGGGTCTGGCGCTCTCACACATATGATACATTTCCTCAATTTCCTATGAATCTCGCTTTGGCGTTGCGCCGAACCGAATCCTATCTCGGCAAATCTGGACAAAGGCTATGCTGGTTTATTTGAAGCCAATTTCTCCTGTTACAAACTTCGCTCAACTATCAACATCTGGCATGGTTGAATTGACCCTCAGGATCAAACCTCCGATTTTAGCCTGCATAAACGTGCAGGCGCATTCTACGGACGTAGGTATGCCTCGAATAAACCGCTGACAAATACAAAAACCGCTCGGACGTTACAACGTCCCAACCGCGGAGTTGCCTCGCTTTAAGACGACGTACGTTTCTCGTCTATGTATCGTCTGCTCCTGCTTCCGAGTCATGATTGTTAAGCATCCCGTCCATCTGAACTGCTCGATGACTGCCCTCTTCATATGCAACTTTGACCCAGCGTGGTCAGTATCCGCTTGATTGCTTTCGCCAGTTGCGTGCCTTAACTATCCATCTTGGAAACAGATGGCGTTGCTGTCAGGCACCAAATAAGGTGGTGCCTCTGCATTTTCTGTCTGCGTCAATTACCCCCCCGCGATGAAAACGAACGTTTTTTGCCCTAACACAGTAGTTCACCTCCTCAACCCAAACGACGCTTGATTATCTGCCAACCCAATGAAATAAATTGTTGCACCTTTATATTGAGAGTGGAGTAGCTGGTCCTTTGAATCCAGTTTCTGCCCTCGAACTCATCCGGCCCTCTTTCCTTCAGTTCCTTGGAGGTGTTGGGAACGTCTGCATCTAGATTACTTTCCCTGTCTGACACAGCAAGCAGAGCTTCAGAGAGCGCCGTACGTCCAATCATATATTTGGATCCATTGACCCTCGGAAAAACCCAAACTTTTCCTGATTAGTTGCAAGTAAAGTCAGCCAAAAGCGAGGCAAAGTCCAATCTATGATTGCAGGATCAGGCCCAAGCATGCAGCGCTGCCGTCAACTCCCGCTTGGTCAAAGCGGGTGTCATGACGAGCTTTGTCGTTGAGCGATGCCAGCTTGGACCATTCCCTTTCCTCTTCGCGGCCGGATGCTACAATTATTCCAACTTCGACGCCCGGATCCCTGATCAACTTCTCGGGCCTTTGATGGATGCGTGCAACCCAATTCAAGCCAACTGCTCCAACAACACCTGTCAAATGCAACTAGAAAGCACGACGGCGTATCTAGCAAACTCTTCCAACCCCCGGATTCTGTGGCTGTGTGCGAACATGGTGATGAGCCACTACCTTATGCGTTATGACTCCCTGAGCGACATCTCCGCCCGCCTGAACTGCCTTCTTTCTTACCCGGCCCCGCTCGCGCTCGGTGTTTTGATCCAAACTTCGCGCACATTGACACCGTCAGCAATAACCGGGATCGTCTTTAGTTGCATCGCCTTCTTAATCATAGTCTTCGTAACTGCCTCCGTCTACAAAAGGCGTTTACCGAACAAGGGATTAGACGGGTGTCTCGGCAGCGGGATCAAGGGCTCAAAGCAGTGGACAGGAATCCCCGGGCTTACTTTAGAAAGCTTCACTTACTCCGCGTTGAGAAGGGCGACCAAAAATTTCGATGAGACCCGGTTGCTCGGCCAGGGCGGCTCGGGAAAGGTGTTCATGGGGGAGCTCCGGAGCAAGCGGGTCGCCGTAAAAGTCATCAGCAGGGAGACCCTTGCAGGAGGGGCCAAGGTGGGGCGTTTTCTTCTGCTGGCTAAGGCGAGTTCATGGGCTGTTTCAAAGCTGGTGTGTAAGAGAAAGCTACGGTCGACCTGACCGTTGTGTCTGTTGCAAAGGCCTTTTTTCGCCCTTCGATTATGGGGGAGAGGACACCTGATGCTGAGGAGCCGAAGACGCGTAACCTACAAAGTTCCCTTGCAGGAGACGCGATTGAGCTGGGACTATCAGAGGTCGAGAGGTTTTCGATTTTCCGCTAGGATTGACAACAAGTCTGAAGCTCATAAGCCAAGCACTGTTCCTGTCCTTGACAGACCAAAGGACAGACCATCTGTAATGATATGGAATATTCTACCTTTCACCTGTAATACGTCACCCAGTCCGGAGCGACCGGTACCTGACCCCGCCCTCTCCCTTTCCCTGGCCGGACTTTCGCAACGCCAGGCACAAGGGAGTCGTGTCGTCCGCCCCTTGAGGCCTTCACCAAAATTGACCTGTGCTTGAGTCTACGCACTCTGCTGCAGGAGTTTCAAAACGAGGTGCTGTCGATGGCGCGCTGCCGACATCGTCATTTGGTCAGCCTGGAAGGCTGCTGCAACTCACCGAAGCACTGTAAGCTTCGGCTCCAAAGTCGCGCTCGCCACTTTATCAATCCTTTTCAGTATCAGCACGGTCAGTACCTTCGTCATTGCTTGCTAATGTCTGAGGTGCGATTTGCTAAGACCACGGTGACTTGTGCCATTTCTTGCTGCCTTCTGTTGTCTTACGGATGCTCAAGTCCTTTGGTGGAGCATCCGCAGAATGACTGGTTTGACGTCTAGACCTTTGGCTGGGTAACAGCCACGGTATTGTCATGACTGCAGAAGTTTGCAACTTGAGTAAGCCCAGACTCATGTGGGGCAAAAACAGTCAGACTCTCCGTCTATGGCCCTCGTATCTGGTCGCATCAGTGTCGTCGATCCTTTGAGTTCGTTCGTGACAGCTTCGTTTCCAGGCACCTTTGTTTGCACTTCCACCTGTCGACTAGCCCATCTGTAACTGAGTGTACTTCTGACGATTTCAATTGCGTTCAAACGATGCAATCTGCGAGGATTGGCACGCTGCACGGGAGAGGAGACATGACCTACCTCAAAGTTCAGCAAAGTAGCTTCTTGCGGGTAGGAGTGCAAAGACGCCCACTCCCGCCACCTTTGCGCAGATATCTTGGTTCACGAGTTCATGGAGAACGGGAGTCTAGATGCACATTTGTACCGGCCACGAGGAGGGGCACACGTGACACAGAACGGGGGTCAACCCCGCTTTCTGGATTGGCCGACGAGAATGAAGATTGCGCTCGGGGCAGCCAAAGGGTTGGCGTTCCTCCATGAGGTGGGGCAGACTGCCAATCGACTTCCAAGCACTACACTCCCCGAAAGCTCGCTTGGAAGATGAGACGAGAGGCTGGGCTAAACGCAACGTATCAAAACTCTGCTTTCCAAGTCTGTCTTGTTGAGGCGCCTTCATCTCTGCGCATTTTGTCGTTTCAATCCGTTCATTCCACGAGTTTCGAACCATCTTTGACTCTAGAAAGGACGTCTTGGCCCCGGTAGTGCCACACATAGCGACGAAGGAGCATGGTTAGTGGAGCCTGTCGCCAAAATAGTAGTGTCAGCATTTTCGCCCCCCCCGAGCACTTGGCTTTGCTCAAACTGCCCGGTGATGGTGTCGCGCAGACGCTCTTTTAGAACGGGCTTTGATTTACGGAAACGCCTTGCAATCTTCGCAGGGTTGCAAGCCCCGCATTCTCCACCGTGACATCAAGCCGAGCAACATCTTGTTGGACTCCGACTTCGAGGCCAAGGTCGCCGACTTTGGACTGGCCAAGCTGACCGCGGACGGCGACACCCACCTCACTGCAAGTGAGTCTCAGGACACTGCTTCGTTTTCCTTTTTCGTCTTTGCGGACCGCGCAGTGCTCCTGCGTAAAGATCGCAATATTCGAATTCGCTTTCAAGTTGAACGGTGCCATGGGAAGGATCTGACAGAACGGAGATGCTTAGAAACTACGAAATAGAAAGCCTGTACAAGCACAGTGCTCGCACCTTTTCCGGCGCAAGCTAGACTTCCTTTCCGAAGGGCAAACAAAGATCTGCCCCCGGAAGGAACCCAGAACAACGGCCGTGCATAGTCGCTGTGATAGAGTCCCATCTCGAGGTGCTGAGGATCTAGCTTATGGGCGAATGTGTGCGTGACAATTTCTTTAGCCCTGTCTTGGACTGCGGACACAATCAGAGCCGTGTCCGGAACCTTTCGCCGTACTGGTCCTTACACATTGAATCGACTTCGTTGCAGAGAGCTTCATTTCTGCCAGAGCGTTTCAGGCACGTTTCTTTGTTTTTATAGCCGCTTCACCTTTTCCAGCCGGCGGAACTTCTTGTTGGGCTTCGAAAACGACTGTATTGGAACACGCCAGAGCTCCGATGGTTCTCTTTCGACATACTTTCGTCCCGGCTTCCCCTGCTGGGTGTCCTCTAAGACTGCTCAAATGAAACCTAAGAACTTTGGAAGTGCGCTTTGGAAGTGTGCTTCAGACCCAATGCAAACGCTTCTCTCAGGTTTCTGCGCGTGTCGGTTCGCTTGCACTGTGCATAGTCGTATTTTCAAGAATGGAACTTTTTCCATCGACATTGTGAAAGCCTTCTCAAAGGAAACGGAGCACCCGCTCTTTGAAGAGACGCATGCATTCGCTGGCGGCGCTCGCACAACCAATCCGTTTTGCCTTCAGGCATCGCCGGCACGTGGGGCTTCATGGCGCCCGAGTATGCGACATCCGGCCGCCTGACCGACAAAAGTGACGTGTACAGCTTCGGGGTGGTCCTGCTGACGTTGATTGCAGGACGGCGGCCGATAGAGCCCCTCGAAGAACAGGACAAAGTGATTGCCCGCCGAGCTTGACTCGCATCAGTCCATTGAAAAGAAAATTGGAACGATCTTTCCTTCAAGAGCTGAATCGTTGCAGGGCGGGAATTTAAATTACGCATTTTTGGGTTTCAGCTGGGAGTTCCATCCAGCTGGCAGGCTTCTTCACGTGGTCTTGGAGTTCAGAGTATTAGCCCTTTGCGGAAACTCCTAATTGAGGCTATCTCGGCGCCCTTAGCGAACTTGCCGACTGACACCGCCTCCTTTAGGTAGGATTCGGAGCGACATGGAGCGGCGCAGTTGTCATGCTAATCCGACATAGATTGTGAGAACTGATGGCCTTTTGGGTCGGAATCTGCAGCCCTATTGGATGTCAGTGTGTCCGATTCATTTGCGGGAGCCCATGCTTTTCTCGTTCCGGCTAAAAGCAATGATTTCAAAACGAACAAAGGCAATCGAGATGTCAGAATGACGTTCACGACTGTCTCCGAATCTGTGCCGGGCGCACTCTTCGGCTATCGACTGAACGAGAGCTGCTCCAGGTTTACCTCATCGAGTGGGCTTGGACCCTGGCGGAAGCGGACGCGCTCCGGGAGCTGCTCGACGTCAGGCTGACGTCAGCGTTAAAGGAACATGCCACGGCCATCGACAGGGTTACAAGGGTGAGCTTTTGCCGTGCGCCTTGGGCTCTCGTCTTTCGAAGACCTACTCATTCGGCGAGTAGAAGCGACCCGTTTTCCGAAGATATTTCTGCCGGCCTCTAGAGATGAACCTTCTGGTTTCGCAAGACAAACGCGCACGCAGTGGCATCTGCATTTGGCGACCAAGAAGCACGTGCATTGTTGTTCTTGTCGCCGCAGACCATACGCGCCACTTTTTTGGCGACATCCGATCGAAACGGATTCTGCCACCGCGGGAGCTACGACGGTAATCAAAGGTCAACACGCTTACGAAGGGCAAATCTGCGTCAGCTCGGCCACAAACAAGCGGGCACTGCCACATGCCGTGACAACCTTTCCTTCCCCGCATCGCTAACCAGACTGCAGAATTGCCCGTTGCATGCGCTGCACTCTGCTCACGTTTCAGATCTTGAATCTCGTGCAGATCGCGCTCCTTTGCATACACACGCAAGTCAACTTGCGGCCGACCATGAGCGAGTGCATCCGCATGCTCACTGGTACGGACCCCGTTTCCGCGCTGCGCCTGGGGACGATTTTCACGCCATCCTCGTTGGCGACACCTGGCCCCAGCAGTGACTGGATCAGCACGGACGGGAGCGCCGGTTTGTCGGGGGCGTCCCGGGGCGTGCTGAGCAATCAAAGCGGTCACAGTGAGCTGAGCAACCAGAGCATCTCGGGGGCTGAGTTGGAAAGGCGAAACGCCTCCCTCGAAATGGATGATTTGGAGCCCGGTTTTGGGACATAGGAAAAGGGTGTGTCGTCTTGATTATGATCACTTTGTTGACTTGGTGCAACGGTCAAGAAGCAGATCTGATGCATGTGTGAAAGTAGGTCGCAGCGCGGCCGCAGTCGCTAGCGCATGAAGTCTTGAGTTTGGTCTGTCAATTACCAAATGTTTTGGCTAGTGTGTATTTATACTTGGATATTTCAAACTGATATTACTGAATCTTAGCTATAGGTGCCGCTAGCAGAGTTAGGTACGGTGCACAGTGACCACTACAATTACGGATACGAAAGATTGCGCTATCCTAATCAAGTGCATTACAAGCGCGCACAAGAATAGGCCTTGTGCGGAGGCTTGCCATACGCATTATCAAAGCCTGCATGTCGCGGACGTAAGTATACGTCCAAAATCAGGCAGCACCAATAATTTCCGGGTTTCGAATCGTTGCGTAGAATGAGATCTGAATGTTGGACATGCTGCATGCACTGACCGTACTTCCACAACGGTGCTGCCTTGTACTGAGCCCATGCAGCAATGATAGTATCTTAATCAATTACTGAATCAAATTTGAAAATGTATGCAAGTCGGCCCACACTAGTCCTGAATGTTTGTATACAACGGGCTTTCGAGAACAGCAGTCGTGGGTAGCTAGCTAGTGACTACTTCCGACCAACACCCCGACCACTTCAAGATGTAACAAGTGCAATAATCCATGATGAACCTCGTAAGAAACTAAGTTGACCGTATCCGGGGCTGTGCCATCCGATTGCAGTGCACCTTTGCCGGTCACTGATGCAGAACAACAGCGTGAAAGTATGAGCGCGATTTCGTCTTGACATTTGTCTTATTAGGCGGTCGCTCTATACAGTCACCAAGGTGGCACTTTCGTCTGTGATTCAAAGCAAGCCGCCATTTGTAAGCATTTCGACCATCGAACAACGTCCTGCGGTACAATTCTTGCCCGCCACTCAATAATCATTCCTTCTTCTTTTTCCCCCCATAAGGTCAGCCTCCTCTCCCCACCTCCCAGACCCCTTCTCTTCGACGTCGTCTGCCCACCTTCTCGAACCCCCTGCTTCATAACTGCCTTCCCACCCCGCACCCCCCCGTTCTCTCTCTCTCACTCGCGCGCCCCCGAAACTTCCAGATCCTCGTTCATCCCCCCTGCCATCTCTCTCCCTCCGCGCATCCCGTCCGTCCGTTTCTTGCTGTTCGCGTCTACCACTCCTCCACTCTGATTTATCAGTTCTGTCTCTCCCTGTCCGTTTTCGCTCCTCACTCTTGCCGTACTTTCGTCCTTCACGCTCCGTATATGGAATGCGCGTCTCCCCTTCCCCTCGCCTTTCGCGATGCCTCTCGTCCCGCACCCTACCCTCGTCATCCTCCAATCTTCCCCTTGGTTCCGTTTCCCGATAATCATCGCCCCATCTTTCTCCCACTAGTCGCTCACTTTCGTGCCAATTCACGCCTGTCCCTCTTTCTCGTTTCCTTCTTGCCTCGCCCTCCTTTTCTCCCCTGTCTCGTTCCCACCTCTCCCTCGCTGCTTCCGGCTTCTCTCGTTCCCGCCTTTCAGTTTCTTCGTCCCAACTCACCGGACCCCTTCTTTTCTGGTCGTTTTCCACATCGCTTCTCTGCTTGGCCCCCCCGGCAGGACCGAACGCCTCCTCTAGTTGCATCATTCGCAGCTCGATCAGATCTCGGGCGCTCTGCATAATGAGTAGGCAATTGATTCAGCGCTCCGATGTGTCTCAGCCTGCGAAAATCCTCAATTGGCCCAGAACCTTCGCAAGGGCAAGGGACGTAAGTTGGGTGCCGGGTTGGCTTGTAATCGGTCGGGCGGCCACGGTTCTCGTATGCTTCGTCTTGAAAGACAAAAGCGGCTGCCTTCGACTCGTGATTTGCTACGGGGTAGCAAGAGAAAATCAGGAGAAAAGATCAAGCCGGAACATGAGCGAGTTAAATCAGTATGTCGCATGGAGTGAAGGAACATCATACAAAGCCGAAGGAGGGATAGAGATGGAAAAACTTGCAGAGACGCACAGTAAAGAGACGCTTCGCAAGAAGCTTTCTGAAACCATACGCTGCGAAGTGTTCCGTTCAGAAGCATTCCCGGGAAAGAGTATCCGCTCCGATCTCCCAAAGGCTGAAGTTTTCCCCAGCAAAGAGCAGATTGGGCGGAGGTTCGCCTAGGACCTTCCCACCACTTTTACCATGGATTGAAGAGGTTTAACTTGCGTCAAATCTGTTAAACCAGACTTATACAAAAGAAAAGGTAGATAAACCCCGGGATCGGGAGTCATTGACTTTTAATAACATATATCACCCCGCGTTTCCCCCTCACCTGCAGGGGCGTCCTTTGCTTCTTGGCGCGGTATGACGTGGTGCGCCGCTTCAAATCGCGCAGCTCCGCCAGCAGCTCTACACGGCTACGCCGCCCGTCGTTAGCCTGCCGCAAAATTTGATCCGAAGCTTCAGAAGTGAGAGTTGTTTGCTTGCAAAAGATGTATAATTTCAAGCCGTGCACCCTTGGAAGCCGGATCGGAGGCGGTAGAGCTGAAGGACCCGCCTCCGTACAATTTATCAAGGTACGCACGAGGTACAAGTCATATCAATCGACTTCTCGTCGGATAGACGAAAATGTGTTCGCTTCAAGCTTCGGACACATTTTTTCTCTGATCTTTGAAGGATGAAAGAGAAGGGCTGAAAAAGTTTCAGTCAAAAGATTTGAACCATACGCGCTCGAGGAGGGCCGAAGGACTGGATAATAGTGTGCAGATGGCGAGAGATGAGTTGATGGAAAAGAGGGAGTACGACCTGTGTAGAAAGAGAGCCGACTCAGCGGAAAAGCGTAAGGACGCTTCGCGAAATACCTGAGGCTGGGAGGGGTCATGCGGTCGGAACAGCCAGTCGTGATCGGGAAGCGGCCGGTAGTCGGGCCGCCGTGCACGGACCGCGGCGGCCGTCTGCACACTGGAGTCGTACTGTGCCAGCCTGCAGGAGCATAGAGTGTCTTAAAGACAAAACGTCCAGTCGGAAGGATGATTACTGTCGGAAGAGATTTAACAGTCGGGAACGCCGTCTGTTTGTTGTGGACCATACCTTAAGTCATGGAGAAGTAAGTCGGGAAACGACAGAGTAGGAAAGGGGCAAGACTGGTCGACATTGCACGTTCGTGAAAACAATATCGACTTCGATATGAGGAATCCTGCTCAGGGGACGACGCAGCACGGCGGAACTGAGTGCAAACCTTGACACAATCTCCTGTCAGGCCAACAGCTTTTAAAAGGAAGGGCAATCAGATTCTTAAGGGACCCACAAATGGCGGATGCTGTTGCTAATTCGCTCGAGCGTCAAGGATTGCACTTCAAGAAAAAGCTCCCCAGCCTAGTTTACCTTTCCGCTCGACCGGGCTCTGGCCGCCCCGCCTGCTCCCGCTGCTGACGCAAACGCACGCCGTCCCTTAGCGTTTCCCGAGCGGCTGCCATTTGTGCGGTGCTCACGAAAGGGGGGTTCGCTTGCAGGGGAGGTAGGGTGCGTAGTAGACCCCCTAAAACGGTCTGCCAGAGACGCAGCAGGAAGGAGGTGGCGCCAGCTGGTGGCCGCAGGAGGGCGACAGCTGTCAGCACACGGGCCAGGCGGTCTGCCTGCAAAGGAACTGGAACTTCGTCAGAGCAATGGGGTGATAGGACACTTATTGGCAGGAAGTGACTGATTTGAAGACGAAGGAACATGGTTTTCATATCAAGTCTGACTCTAGCCATGATCCTGCTCTTCGATTTCCGAAACCCAAGTCCTAAAAGAGAGATTCGGAGAGGATTGAATAAGGTGTGGCGATGTTGGAAATCGATTGAAGAAAGAGGACCTTCTCGATGATAGTCACAAAGGATGAAACAAGCTGTACAACAACTTTTCGTTACAAGGCGCCAGATGTTGCAACGCAGACTACCGGCCAAAAACATCATCTTTCCTCGCCTTTTCACCAAGAGCTGGCGGCGTCAACGCCAGCCGCCGCTTACCTCAGCTTCTGCACCTTCGTTACCCTCCCTCGCCTGCGACTGCCAAATCAGCAGACTGCCGAGCGCCTCCGCCTCTTCTGCCGTCACCCCCACCCCCCCCTCCGCTGCCCCTGTCTGTACTAGGGCCGCCAAAACCGACGGGGGCGAAGCTGCAATCAGGCGTCCGGCTTCTGGGGGCATGGGGGACGGCAGCTCACACCAAGCAAGGACTTCCTGCTCTGCTGCGAACCGGTGTGATACGCTGGCGCCTCCGGACTGCTCCCAGTGATGAACAGCGTTTTGCAGCGCTGTCGTTTGGCTGCGTGGAGACAAGGAGGACCTCAGTTGAGCCTAGTTCCAAGAGAGCCCTTGGTGCGTTGGATTGTTGTTCAAGCTGAACTCAAATCCAAAATCTTTTGCCTCTCTCTTTCCCTCTCTTGATGGAAACTTGTCACGGTGAATCTGTATAAGTTTCACAGAACGTGGGCGCACCACTTCCCCTTGTCCATGGCCCAGTCGCACTCATGATCAACACCAGACAGGATTTTGAAATGGAACGTCCACAGTAGTGTGCTCTTAGAACTCACTTGTGATAGCACCGCAAAGACCAAACCAACTATGACACTGATAAACGCACCCTGGACTCTTCTCTTGAACACCCAAGCCCTGTTGCTCTTGCTGAGCAGGCTGTGGGGGCCCTTGCTTTGATCCATACTGCTGTTGCTCTTGGTTGGAAGACTGCGGGGGAAGAGGTGGCCGCGGCGGCTGATCCACCGGGAGCCGCTGCAGCTGCACCACCCCAGGGGCATCAGCGTAGAAGAAACTAGACGCGGGAGAAGAAAGTTCCTCAAGGTTAAAGCCCCCTTTTGCGGCCTGGCAGGAGGCGGTGTGGGCCGCCAGGGCAGTGGCGGGGACCCTGTGCTGGGAGTTAATCGGGCAGGGAAAGAGGGGGGGTGGAGCAGGATTGCTGGTGCTTAGTGCGGACGAGGCGAAGAGGAGGGTGGCATTTGCAGATGAGAGGAAAGAAGTGAGTTCTTCAACCAGGCTGGCAGCGCTCAGCAGGACTTTGGTCTGATCCATGAGGATAGAGTTAGGGGGATTTTCCAGGTTTGGGTGCTCAAGGGGTTGCATTCTGCACCATCAAGGTGCACGTCAAGGGGAGTGCTGAAGATGGCGCCAGTGAAGCTCACCCCAAGAAAGTGGTGTTCAACAGTTCCAAGTGTTTGTGCAAACTTCAGTCTTCACCATCTGGCATCGGGCTATACACGTCGTGACCCATACTCATTTTCGCTGATGGTTCGAATTTTGGCAAGCATCCTCACAAGTGTTTTTTTACCTCCTTGTTTCACTGGGGTTTGAAAGCGACGGATCGAAAAAAAACGGAAGTGTAGATATCTTCGGAGCTGACTCTGTATGACGAGCGCAGAATATCGACTAAGCGTACCGAACCGCGTCGAACGTTGAAACTGCTCTCGTGCTGTTGCGACAGGGCAAGAACATAGGAATCTGCCACATGTAAGGAATGACGGTCGTCGATATCGGTTCCAGGATTTACGGCCGTATACTGCCGAAGACTTTTATTATATAGATTTGGAAGGTTCCGTAAATGTACGCGCTCTTTTTAGCCCAGTGGGCAAAGAGTTTGGTCGGACGGCTCTCTCGGAGCCTCGAGGTTTCGACTCGGAGGTCCAGGGTTCGAGTCCTGGCAGGAACGTCAGTCTTTCGGGACTCAATTCCTAAAAGGGCTGACGTGGACACGTGTCGAATTCCTATGTTCTTGCCTGTCGTGAACCATCGCGAGACAGCTTCGATGCAATTTGTCGAAAGCGTTACATGCGTTACTTATATTCATGTCAGTCTATATGATTATTCGATTTCGATTTCGATACACCATGTGTGACATATATATAAACTCACCTGCTTACATGCCTGCTTTTACGAAGCCAGAAGTCACGGCTTCTTATGAAATAATCTCGCTTATGACATGCTTGGCAGGAAGGATATGTCTTCAATATCAAACCTTTTTTGCACAGCTGGAAACCACTTCGCCAGCCACGATGCTGATTTCAAAAGCTGAAGCGGCTCTCTTGCGCCCCCATCTCCACCCAATTCTCGCAAGATCTTCTCTATCTTGGCAGCAAGATCTTCTCCGCTTGGGCTAATAGTAACTCTTTCAAACTCAGCATTGCAATTGCGTCCCATGGCGGAATTATCTGTCAATGCAGACGCCTATCGGGCGCTGCATGCCGACAAGAAAGAAGACTCTTTGAAGCTGTACGGCTCGTGGTTCTGTCCCTTTGTGCAGAGATCGTGGATCACGCTAGAGGAGAAGAAGGTGGACTACGAGTACATTGAGATTGATCCGTACGCAAAGGTGAGTGGCCGTTGGTTGTTCTTCACATTGTGTGGTATTAAGAAAATACCATTGAATGCAGGACTTTTCACTCACTCGTGCATCTAGTGACGATTAAGGTGGTGGTGGTGTCTTCTTCTAAAGGGAATCTGTCCTGGCTTACTCGTCATTTCCTTTGCTGGACACCCCACTGAGGCACCCATGCTTTAGGTCGCACCATGCATGAATCTGCGCAAGAGAAGTCAGTTCTAATCTGACCTTGTTTCTAAAGCACCAGATATATTCTTTTGAAGAAAGCGTTGCTCCCATCACTGGTCTAGGATCAAGAGCACCACGGTTTGGGGGATATTTAGAGTACGTCTTGAAGTGGCAAGAAGATCTGGTATGTTGCTGATAAGAATGACACAGAAGTGCGCAATGTGTGAATGGGGCTTGAAAAGTTGTTTGAGGCTGCACCACCATTTTCCAAACCCAGCGCTTGTCTACCCCCGAATGTCCTCTCAGAATTGCTCCAACTACCTTTTTCCCCCAAAGCTTAAAAGGTGACTGGGCTCTCTAAGTGCTAGAGTGACAGTATGATCTTATGGGACTTATTTGATGTGGTGTTCCCATCTTCCCCAAAAGGCAGAGGATCTTTTTAGCAGTCCGCGTTTCGTATTGCAAATGAGAAGGGGGCAGATTAAGGAGAAGAAGAGCACCAGGTTTTGCAAAATCTCCAAACAGAGTTTCAGAAAGTGATTGGAAGCCCAGCGCGGAAGGGACTTTTATTAATTCACGGACTCTGTGTCAACTTTGGCTTTGGTGCTCTAGTCTTCTCCCACCGACTATGTTCCTACTTACCTAGAGAATTTTGTAAAGCCGTTTCTCCCGCACCTGTTCATCGCTCTCTTTCCTAAATCTAATCTTGCTTTCCTACATCTAATCTCAAGACTTATGCTGCAGCCTCCAGAGTTGATGAAACTAAACCCAAGGGGGTTAGTGCCGACCCTGGACCACAACGGCCGGGCGCTCTACGAGTCGCTGATCGTTTCTGAGTACGTGGATGAGACGTGGCCGCACGAGCCGAAGCTTCTGCCAGACGACACGTTCAAGAAGGCCGTCGGACGCATCTGGATCGACCACATCAACAAGAAGATCGTGCCGACCTTTTATAGGATTCTCCAAGTAAGTACAGTTTCTGCGTTAGCAAGAAGGATTGTTTGTTTCTTCCTGAGGCTATTCAGGACCTTAGACAGCCCAAATGATCATGGTCGTGAAAAAGAATGCTATAGGACGAAAATAGTTGTTCATCTTGGGATCAAGCAGATTGGAGGTCTCGTCAGCTTTGCGGACTGCATCCCTTTTGACTATATCTGCTTCAAGTCAGAAGAATAAATTATCACTGATTCCTTCCTTTGAATCATCAATTCCTGAGCCCTCTCCTCATTCGAGGCGATCTATGTGCTCAGCCAAGTACTTTCCTTCTCTCGAGCAACTCGAAGGAAGCCTTTCGCATGTATCAGCCGTCTCCCAGTGATTGCAACTATCGCGGATCAGAGCACAAAGATATGACACCACCACTGTTTCGAACATCCTAACCGCAAGCTTGTGGAAAATTGGCTGAAAGAGATGTCCATTGCCATGCCCTACTGTTTGCAGCTAAGGGACGCCGAGCATGAGGAGGCGAAAGAGGACTACCTAACAGCGCTGCGAGAGCTGTCGCAAGCATACGAAGCCTCGTCCCCAGAGGGCCCCTTCTTCTTTGGGTAAGCCATACAACGAGAATGGGACGAAGGGATGGACCTCTGTCGAAACTATCTCGGGGAAAGGTCGAGTCAACTTGCGGATGACAGCCTCATGAGCAGAGTAGGGGCGAAGTTGGGGACTGAATGGAAATGCTCAATGTGGAGTATGAGCTGTCGTATTGTCATTTTGGAGATGCGATACGTGGAAGGCCGGAGGGATAGGTTTCCGAAAGTGCTCCTTGTCATATTACGTCATCGGTGGGTTCTCGAAAGTGTTATATTGCTCCGGGTATGCGGGAATTCTGATTCCGGATTTGTGACTCAGGAGAATCCAGAAACTGAGGGCGATCTCAGATTCTGCAAGGCCGAGCCGTGCGGAAGACTGTTTCATTCAATACGAAACTGAGAAGATTAGCTCGCTTCTTCTTTCAGGACCAGTTCGACCAGAACGTTCGGTTTGAAGCAAGTTCACACAAATTGTGAAGGTACCCCTGATGCAACACGGTTGAGTGACAAGACGACGTAGAACCAATGAAAGACAAATACAGTGGAGGAGAACCTTTTAGCATCCGAACCGCAAAAATAAAATTAAAAAACGTCGTCTCTTCAGGCCCTGTATAAGCCTGGTCGACATCGCGCTCGCCCCCTGGGTGCCCCTGCGCGACTTCGTCCTCGAGCATTACAAGACCTTCTCCATCCCATGGGACGATCCCCAGCTGAAACGGCTGGCGGCGTACAAATCGGCGGTCGACAACAGTCCGAGCGTCCGGAAAACGCTCGCGGACCCGGAAAAGCTGCTCGGGACGTACGAACGGTACGCGAAGAACACGGCGACGTCCGAGGTCGCAAAGGCGGTCAACGCGAAGAAGGGGCTGCCCTAGGCGCGGCGCAGTCGCCTCGTATATCTGGAGTGGCGTGTTTGAGTTTCTACACATTATAATGAAGCACAGTACATAGCTTACTAGGTGGTTCTGGTAATGTAGCACGTAGTGTAGGCTACAAGGCTAGGATCAGGAGCGACTGACCATGTCGCTTGTACATTGCACGTGAAGGTGAAGATTGGGCACGGGTACGCGTGCCACGACGAGAATCAAATCAGCGTTTTGAGGATTTTGGCTTTGCAGTAACGAACTGTACATAGGCGCTTGTTTGCTGCAGGGCATACACTGAACTGTAGGATTCGATTAGAGAACGGTTCAAGCTCGCGGTCTCGACAATCATAGTCGTGATCTTCTGATAGTAACCTTGGGAAAGCGCAAAGGGTCTACGGTGCGTATCTTACAGAGTGTTCGTCTGCATGTCCTGTGATCTGCGCCAACTAGTCTGGCTTGCGCCATCGGGGCCCCCGCTTCATACCATATCACGGTCTACCTCATTGGAAAAGGCAGAACGTGATGAAACCTCTAGTAGCCGGCATCGTTTTGTATTCTAAATAATGCCGAGCCTATTGTGATACACAATTTGCAGTTGTACCGGCCGCTTTTTTTTGAATGCCTGTTGTGACGGGCAGATCTGGTTAAGAAACCGTCAAGAAACCACTTGAGATCAAGAGCGTCGCTTGGATCAGCGGCTGAAATGTAGATATGTACGTGCATAAATTTGCGTGGACTATAGAAACGTATCTCCTCACCCTGGATTGCCGCTTTCATTAGACAAATTAGACCATACATGCAAACTTCAACCGGCTTGACTTCAGTTATGAAAGGACGTGGCGGACGCTTACGTTGATATCTCAGAGACTTCGTCTGCATGCCACTCTCTGCCCTTCTCTAGTTTTTAACCAGTCCTTGTTGCCAAATGATTCATTAGCCCCAATCCACCCCCCTAACTGAAAATTATCCGGCATAGCTCCCAATGCAATTTTCTAACCAGAGATTTCACACTTGCTTCTTATTCCCATACCCCGTCACGACGACTCCTGGTGGACCAAGAGTACAATCTCGCTAATATACCCCCTCAATGTACACATGGTAATAAACCCCCTAAACCCCGATGAAGTCGCGCAGCGCGGGCAGCACCTGCGTCGCCGCGACGACGTACTTCTCGTCCTCGTTGGAAGGCCACTGCAACAGATAAAAGTAGCTCAGAATCACGTCATTCTCCTGGGGAGTTACGTCATTCTCCTCGCAGAAGTGGCCGTTACGCAAAACTGATGTACTTCTGGAGCGGTGATTGCGCAAAGTCGACCTTCCTGCTTTACTGAACCTTCGAGAAAAGACCGTCACTATGAGGTTCTATCTCAACGGTAACCCGAATCACATAACCCAAAATCACGTACCTCGAAGAGAGCCGCAGAGCTGCTACGTGCGCGGTAGAAGTGAATCCAAGTACTTGAGCGTCGCAACTGTTCGATACTATTCCTTTCTCGAAACATTGTTTTGAGGCTCGAAGTTAGACCCGAAGTTGTCACCCAAATGCTAGCCCAACTCCAAAACCTAAGCTGCGAAAAAACTCCACGAATTAACCAATAGCTCTCGGGAGATGTCACCGACCAGAAAAATGGCGTGCCCACCTGCACGGGGATCGGCGCCCCGACCACCACTTTGGCAATCTCGTTGATCTGCTGCTCGATGTCTCCCGGGGGGGGTGGCGCGCCCGGGTCTTTGACACCCACAAACTCCTCAAGAAAGTAGACGTCCTGGAGGACCTGGTTCTTGTCCACCGCCGGGTGCTTTGGGGCTGCCGTCTGCAGCAAAACAACTCTTCCTTACATCTGTTTCAGGCTTCGTTTGTCGTAGAGGGAATGTTTTCAATTCGTATTATAGATTTGGATTTGCTGTAGTTGAGATGAGCCTATTGTCTTCGGACTCGGGAATCGAACATCGTTTCAGCTTCCTTTCGATACGTACTATAGTAATGGTACCCTGTAAAAGGCCTTGGAACGTCGTATATTTCTTTCATCCGAGTAATTTAAGAGGGGCTTATTCTATCCTCCTGTGCGTACGGCCTCAAGGAGTTTGACGTTGTCTGTTGGGCACCAGACGGATTCGCGAATATTCGGACGCGATGGTTGCCCGGGGAGAATACACCAATATCCGGGACGATCGAGCAGTTCAAAGTAGAAAACGGTGGGAAGGCGGACGCAAAAAGCACGGAAGATCTGGGAGGAGCAGATCTTCTGCAGCTACGTTACTTTCAAGACAACCGGCGAGCTTGACTGATTCTAAGCTCACATTATTCAAGCTGCAACTGAAAAGGGCGTCTGGCTCCCTGACCGAATCGAGATGGGGCAGAAAAATGGACGGAAGCGGCAGACGCTAACACGACGAACAAGCGGCACGAAGGGAAACGTAACAAAAAAGAGAAGGTCGGACGGATCAAAGCGTCCGCTGAAGAATGCTTTGCTCTCCGGACGACCAAAAGGGGCAGATTGAACGGACGGATCCGACAGACGCGGACACAGCCGACGGAACCGGACATAGAAAGTAACTGCGGACGGAGCACAGAAGGTACCTTTGCTTCTTGGCCGCTCAGAACGGGCGTAGAAAAGACGGACCCGATAGCGCACATAAAACACACGGACCCGGACACAAAGAGTTTACCCGGATTTACCAAAACGATCACCTTGCTTTTTTTAACAGTCAAAAAGGGCAGATGAACGGACCGATCGCATACACGCGGACACAGAGGACGGAAGCGGACAAGAAGAGTATATTCGGACGTTCCGAAACGGTCACCTTGCTTTCCTGGAAGACCAATAATGGCTATTCGGCCGGACGAACCGAAAAAAAAGAATTTCGGACGTACCAAAACGGTCACCTTGCTTTCCTGGACAGTTAGAACCGGCCTCTTGACGAGCGCCTCCTCTTCCTGCCGCTGCGGCTGCTTCGGCTGCGTCTCTTTCACCGCTTCCTTCTGCGGAGAATGGAACAAAACTTTCTGATTTCAGATTTCAGAATGCTGAAACCATGTGTCGAGTAATTTGATCATTGAAAACCTAACATTTAGGGTGCTTGGGCTGCGTCCCTTTCACCGCTTTCTTCTGCCAAGAAAGGGATGAACACTTTCAAACTTCAGAATGCTGAAGTGTCGATGTGTATCAAAGAACGCAAATCTAAGATCAAATCGCGAAAGAATTCCCTATGAAACGAATCATTCTTGCGGGTCTCAGCTACTCTTCGTGTTTGTACCCTCTGTAGCTTCCACACTTCGCGCTCAGGTTTGGAGGCAAGCACTGCGGACAGGTTGCTTCCAGAAATTCTAAAATTAATGCTTCAGCACTATCTTTGTTGTTCTGCTTCATATGATATATGATGATCAGTTTGACTTGCTTGTAACTCACCACGGGCGAATAGGGGCGAATATACGCCCGGGTGACCTCCTCGTGGCCCGGCGTTTCGGCCAGGACCTTGGGCGGTTTGGCCTGAGGGGGCGTCGGTTCCGGTTCCGCCGTTCCGGGCCCGTCAACCGGTTCCTTGGGCGGACCGGTGTCTTCCGGGTGGAGAAGCCCCGGGCGCGGAAAGAGCTCGTTCCTGATCGCGCGAAGGACGCCGCGAATGGTGTCGAGAGTCTGCGCGTCAGCGCAAGGAAAAGGTGTAAATAAGGGGCCTTAAGAACTTTCTCGAGGTTCGAGTCATCAGATGCGTTTTCGAAAAGATAGGCGATCGGAGCAAGGTGAAAAAGGAACCCAGAGGGCTTACTTTCTCTTACCCAACTGGAACTATTTACTTTCTCTGCGTTCTTAGAGAACCCAATTCTGTGGCCCTCCGGTTGCTTGCAAGATCGATGGGCGCTTCTGTAGTTGCCTGTAAGAGAGTAGAGATAGTTACCCGCGGGTTTGATGAAAACTCGTCAGGACTTGACACCGTCCATTGCACGACGATCGTTAGCGTATGCCCGCCCTCTTCTTCCTCGACTAACGCGGTTCGGCGGACTTGATTGGGAGCTTCAGGGGTAAGCATCTGGTACAGAAAAGGCCAAGAATTTAAAACTGCTAGTTTCCGTTCACTGGTTACTTTTGCAATGTGTTAGCTGCTTTGTTAGCAGTACTTTCCGTGGAACTTGGAAAGAAACCAGATTTGGAGCAGTTCATGGCCCAGCTGCTTGGGAAGAAAATTCTGGGACTGGTTTCTAGAATTGTTTTGCCTCTTTGATGAATGTCATCCAGCCTGATTTTGGAGACAAAGTCCAGAGAAGAAGCCGCAGATTGATTGACTTGAACCAAACAGCAATCCATCAATTGCGGGATGCTGATGCTAAGTTCGGAGGGTATAAGAAAGAGCGCTTTCTGGGCGACAGAAAACAGCAGTGATAGATCAATTCAAAGACTAGATATCGAGGCTTGACAAGACGGGGAAAGAGAAAGGTGAAGAGGTGGCACAGTACTAAAATTAAAGGAAATGGAATGAAAGATCTCAGAAGCAACAACACGCATGTGTTTTCTCAAATACATCCGTGAACAGTTCTTTAGCGGAAGTGCAAGGGACAACGGACCGAAGAGAAAAAATCCGTAAAGATTCAGTCTCCTCATGGGATTTTAACCAAGTCTTTTTAGAAACAAAAGGTTCATGGAAGAGCTTGCAGAAGCTTGATCCAGATCTCAAGATGAAAACCAGAGGGTTTAGTGAAGATAGATTGTTGCTGACCATACCCCCAGGATTCGATCCTTCTATCTTTGTCGAATGAACTCAAACCCACAACTTCGTTCTTACCCTCTTTAAAATCCTTCCGATTAATACTACTGCTGTGATATGCGAAACATTGCCTTCCAACCACGGTCAAACCAGTAGTATTTGCACACTCTTGCCTTTGATTACGAACGTGGGCGATTACTTCTGCTCTTGAGAGCATCGACTTCCTCTCTGGCCTTGCCTTTAGAAGCTCCCCGTTTCAAAAGACCGATATTATAAATTAAACTCCCACCGAATAGAGTGTCATAAGGTGAGTTTTCGTCCAAGAAAGCCGCACTCACCTGCTTCCACTCGTAGGCCTTCCACAGAAAGTACCCAAAGACCACGAGCGTCGCGGCCGGCACGAGGCAGAATCCGGCCGCCACCGTAGAGAAGAACACCTGAACGGAACCGGAAGACTTGTTTCTATTCAACTCAAAAAGAAGAGCTCCGAAGGGAGGTCCTGTGTGCATTGTAAGGGAAACTTCGTTCCAAACAGCTCCGAATAGGGCGTGGAGGAGATATTGGCAGCATTATACTCTTTGAGCACGTCCTGCTGACGGCTTGCTGAGGTACCTCTGACATCATTCAGTATCTTATCTCACTGCGTGCAGATAAGATACCTGAGCAACAAACATGCGCGCAAAGATTACGAACTTCGGAGGCTGAGACAAAACAGAAGAGATTGAAACCAGCAAAATGGACAAAAATAGAAAGATATGAAACCAGCAAACTGAACAAAAACAGCCCTACAAGAGCTGTCTCTGCGGAAAGCCACTGCATGAGGAAAGACGCAACGCAGAAGCACATTCGCTGGGTTCAACCTTCGCGCCTGTTTTGAGAGACATCATGACACCTTTCTTGACCTCTTAGACGCCTGCCACGTGTCTTGGTACGCACCAAAGGGACCCACAACGGGCTGGTGACCGCCGCCGTCAGGACGGTGACCCCTTTCACCGTCCACACAAGCGGCCTCCCCACGAGGGTCTCCAAGAGACTCATCGCGACCATGCTTGCTCTCCGGGCTTGGCGCCCCTTTCCAAGTAAGCTGACGAGAAAACTGGTAGGCGCGTGTGGATGTTTGGTGCCTCGCAGAGAGAAAGTTCTTGGTCTTCAGCTATCCGCGCGCTGTTCGCTTGCCGAGCTAAAGCTGCGCGAAGAAGGGCATCGCACGCGCCATGAATGCGATGAGCGCTTTTCCCTGGGCCTGTCTTCCTCGGTTCTCTCTTGCGCCTTTCTTTCCTTACGTCCTATTCTTTTCGAGCAGCTTGGAAGCTCTTGAGTCCTGAAGGTGGAGGTCCTTGAACAAAAGGCTCGAAAACTTCTTGCCGAGTTGCGGACGTGTCGGTTGCGTGAGCAACACGATCCGCTTCCTTGAGGCCAGTTGGGCGACTCGACTTTTAACTAAACTGACGATATTTAATATTCTGGGTTGCCATAACCAAGTATCTGCCACCTAGCTATACTACAGTACGTACCCTATTTCCGCTGGAGCTCATGAGACGAAGTGTCCGACCAGGCTCCGTGTCCCAGTTTGCAAGCGAGAGCTACAGTAAGGACATGCAGATTCGGATAGCGCGTCGACGAGCCAGGCTGGCGCATGGCCACGTGCATGCGGGGCGCGCAAGAACCGACAGACGGGCAAGATGTGTGAGCATGTATGAAAGGTCAGCAGTCCGCATTCCTTCGACGTGAGCGGCGCGCCCAGATGCACGCGCGCTACAAATGCGAACTTTCCATCTCATAAAGGTCCAGCACATCTTAGCGCTGGAACCTTTTACACATGTCAGCGCTTACGTGCGCTCTCGGTTTGCATGAAATGCGCACTAGCTCGACAACTTATACTGTAAGCTACTAGGGTAATGCATGATCCCATGCATGCAAGCAGAGCCGCAATGATTAGCTGCTGAGAATAACAACATCAGTCGTTCTATGGGTTGGGTCCAGCATTAACACTTCACTGCAGAGCCTGGTGCTCTCAGTCGGCGAGGCGAGCGGGCGCAGGCCGCGCGCATTCACTCCGAAGGAAATGCGCCTGCGCCGGCTTGCCGCCAACAACGTCTACGGACTACTTGTGCACACATGCAATGGATCGGTTCATGACGTAGACGCGCTTTTCTTTGGTTAGCTCGAGCAGCTCTTGAAAAGCCAGTAGGTGCTCTGCCAATGATTTCACGTGCATTTAGCGCATTGTAATGGGCACAAGTCTTGCCAGCTTCGAATTGGCCAGCCTTTCCATATGAGTGATCTCAAAGCTCGAACCATCAACAAGCGGATACAGATTCCCATCAATGTGAACGCCTCTTGATCGCATACTGGGCCGGTTCGACAAGAAACCCGACTAGCTGCCCCACGCCTTCTTGCCCCGCTGCAGCTTCTTCTTGAAACCCTTCGAATCTTTCCGCCGATTGACACGGCTCTTGAGCTTGGCCCGCTGCGCCGCGAGCGGAGCGCGCTTCATTTTCGCCTTCTGCTTCTCCTTGTTGCTCGCGCCACCCGACTTCTTCTTGCCGCGCGCCTTGGACGACCCGAACCGGCCGCGGTCCTCGCGCCCGGCTTGGATGGACGCCATACGTTGCTCCTGGAGGAGTAATCAAGCGCGTAAACGGCAGGAGTAAACAGCGCCTTCAAATCAGACCTTTAGATTCATCGTTGGTAAAAGATACACAGAAGACGGAGAAGCGCGGGCGAAAGAAGGAGACAGACCGAGAAGCGACGACTCCGCACACGAGGAGCTCGAACGCGGTCAACTTTGGGTCCGAGGTGCTGTTTACGCAACAAACTCACGTCTACGTCAGCAGCTCAGTACCAGCCTAACCGTACACGTCTTGCCCGGCACTCTCTGATAGCGGATAGGCAATAAATCGAAGCGAAAAAGACACAGAAAGACCCACTTTGCTCCACCTTGTCAAAATTCGTACCAAACAAGAACATCTCACCTTCTCCCGCTTCTTCCGTATCGTTGCGTCCAAGTCCCCTGGGTCCACGCGCCGCTCGCTCAGGTCCCCGCGGGCCTTGGTCGGTGCGGCGTCGCCCTCTTTCCCCTTCACTTTCCGCACGCCGTGCTTCGCCATCGCCGCCTCCAGGGCCTTCTTCGCCTGCAGCCGCCGGATCCGCCGGAAGTCCTCGTCCGACAAAATCCCGTCCGCGCTGACGTCAGCGATGACGTCATCCTCCGCCACCGTTACTGCCGACAGCTCCGCCGCCTTGCGCTTCAAGCTGCGCAGGCTCGCCGAGGCGTTGACCGCCGGCGTCCCGTCGTTCGCCGGTTCGCTAGGACCCGCCACGTCGGGTCCGCTTTTCGCGATGACGTCAGCAAGCTCGTCATTGTCGTCGGACGACCCTGCCTCGTCGTCCGAGCCGGCGTCCGCTCCCTCGCCGCCGGATTCCGCGGCCTCGTCACCGGAACCCGCCTCCTCGGCGTCGGAGTCCGCCCCCTCGTCGTCCGAGTCCATATCCTCAAAGCCCTCGCTTTCCTCCCCGCTCTCGTTCTCTCTCCCTTCCACAAACTCCGCATTCAGACTCCCATTCGCGTCTCTCTCGTGCACTCTCTGCTTCTTTCTAGAGGGATCCCCCTCAGCCTCTTTTCCGATCTCCTCCTCTCCCTCCGCGAAAGTCTTCCTCTTTCTAGAGACCCGTTCTTCCGCGTCGCTATCTTCTTCGTCGCTTCCCTCTTCGTCGCTCGATTCCGTGTCCGGTTCCGCCAGGAGCTCCGCTCCCGGAACGCTGGACGGAACCTCCTTTTCTCCATACGCTTTGGGCTTGGCCTCGAGATCGGCACCGCGCCCGCGGTCCTTCTTTTCAAGCAGGGACGGCGCGAGCTGTGGAAGGAATCGAACCATGTCAATCGATGAAACCGATAATGGCACCCGAATTCAGCGCGAAGCAGTAGGGGATGCTTTCCTCAAGTGATGAGTCGTTCGACAGGGTGATTCAGTTTGTGAAAATGCTCGTCTTGAGCGAGAAGACCAGTTTCGGCGCCTAAGGTCCTGGCATCTGCTTTCAACCTCCTCTTACCAAGGGCTGAGGCCAAGATGACGATACCCAAAAGCAGCCCCTAGGTACGACTTGCAGATTGGCCTCCATATAGGAAGCCCTACCTCCCGGAACAGCGAGATGAGCGAGCGCGCAGCGGTCGCGACGGCCTTCTCGCGCGACTTCTTGTAGAGCGCGAGGTCTTGCAGCAGGTCCGCGGTCATGAGCAGCGGCATGCGCGCGCACAGCTCGCGCACCGTCTTCAGGCCGACGGCCATCACCTCGGGGCGCGCGCGGTCGTGCACGAACTGGTTCACCAGCTGCCGCAGAACGGGCTCAACCGCGTCGGGAGGAACCTGTAACCAGGAAAAAGGGGCGGGGGAGTGAAGATTGGTCTGAATTAGCGTGGTAGTGCACGGATCGGTTCACCAGCTCAACTGGCGCAGCACCGGCTCCACCGCGTCGGGGGGGACCTGAGACACCAGAAAGAAGGGGGGGAGAGTGAAAAACTTGATCATGCAGGATGCGCGCCGGTCGTGAATGGAATCACGGGCGCAGCACCGAATAGACCCCATCGGGGGGGGACCTGGAACCAGAAGAAAAAGCGGAGGGAGATGATGATTTTGCATCTGATGTGCGTGCGGTCTTGCACGACTGAATTACCAGGTGCTGTAGAACCGGCTGCACCACAACTGGGGGACCTGCCAGAGCTGTACCAGACTTTACTTTTGGTAACCGCAGTCGAAGCTGCTGCACGTATCAAAGTGCGTTGCATGATGGAGTTTTCCGGATCAAAAGTGCCGACATGGGATCCCTTATAGAAGGGAATAGCGGTTAAAACAGAACTTAATACCTTCAAGAAAGGGGTTCGCAATCCGATCAAATTATGTAGCTTCAAAGCGATGCTTGCCGTGAAGGTTAGGAATTAGGCCTCACCTGGTCGTGGCAGGCCTGCACGAGCGCGGCGAGGAGGTGGGTGACGTCACGCTGATGCGGCTGCACGTAGCGCTGGAGGTACGGGTAGAAGTTGAGCAGCAGCAGGCGGTGCACGCCGATGACGCGCGAGATGACGTTCATCATCATCAGCTTCACCTGCGCGGAAGCACGGGGATGACGTCAGCTTGAGAAACACCTGGATGACGTCAAGGACGAGCCGCAGAATGCACAAGTGAGCACCTTTACAAGGTGCATTGCGTTCCGACCGTCCGGGGTCGTTATTTTTCGCCTTCTGCTGCTTTCTCGAACACCTAAGACAGGAAGACAGAAGACGAAAATGAAGAAGAGAGAAGGCAAAACCGAATGACAGGACCACAAGCGATCAGCGGTTCTCGGGAGTGACAGGAAGGCACAAATTGGGAGGCAGACCGTAGGTATCTGAGAAAGCTCACAGCGCATCTCATCACAGCGAGGAGTGTGAAGACCGAGGGATCGAAGAAGCACAATTGAACCTTAGACGGAGAGATGAAAGAAGCACAAACAAATCGTAAGACAGAGAGATCAAAGGAGCAGAAATGAAGGGGTCATAGCGCACCTCGAACCGCTCGCTGCACGCGCGCAGCCGCGCAAACAGCCGCTCCACAAAGCCCTGCGGGTCATTCAGCAGCTGCAGCGCCGCAAAGCTGACGGCGCCCCCGCCCTCCTTCGACCGCTGCTGCTTCTTCAAGCTCTGCATCACTCGCTTCAATTTCGCCTGCTTCTTCTTCTTGCTGCTTCCCGTCCCCTTTTTGTAAGCTTTGTAAATATCTTCCTTGTTTGGCTGCACAGCGGGGGTTGCCCCTGGGGCTTCGTCGTCGCTGGACTCGGATTCGGAGCCGTCGTCGGTGCGCTCGTCGGTGCCGAGGAAGAACTTGAGGGCGGCGATCATGATCCTGAGAAGGGGTACGTTGATACTTTGAGACTTCGGAACAGGCTATAGCTGTCAACACGTAGAGGGGGGAAAGAAAAGATTCAGATGGTCGTAAAGTGCAACAACTGGTTCGAATTTCGAGCCGTCGTTGGTGCGCTCATTGATGCCGAGAAAAGACTTGCGGGCCGCTCTTAAAAAGCCTGATGACAGAAGTGACAGAAGTGACAGAAGACGCCTTGCAAATGATAATTGAGTCAGGTCGAACGGGCTCGAAAGAAACGATGAGTGACAACCACTCTGCTATGACGACCCGAAAAGACTTGCTCGAAACAAAGTCAAGCATTTGAAACCTCCTCTGCAGCGGTCTTTTCGACAAGACTTCAATCTAGGTGTAGAAGCTTTAGATATAGTAAGCTAACCAGCCTGGGACGGATGGGGTTAATCTGGGGTTTGGGGTAGTGCGGGTACCGAGCGGGTGATTGTGAGGGTTGGATTTTCAATGTCAGGGTAGAAACTTACTATACCTAGAGCTTACTGTACCTGAATGAAGGCGTCCTTTCAAGCCTACCCGATCAAGAAAGGAGGACGTGGTAGTGACAGCTGAAAGAGTCGAAGTACCAACAAGATCTCTGTTGACGATGACGAACTCACATTCGAGCCCTCCCCCAAGCGTCTGGCCACCTCCACCTAGTCTAGATACAGCCCAACAAGAAACAATAATGTGAAGATGTACCACACTGCAACTCAGTATCAGAATCCTAAGGCCCAGAGCAAGGGTAACAAAAGCAAGTATTCCTAACAATCAAAACTTCGAATATCTTCAGACCACTCACCTCGACTTGCTGTGCTGGCAGGCGCTCGCGATCACGTTTACCGAGCGCGCGTCCGTCCACACTTGACGCTTGTGCAGCTCGATCAGCACCGCGAGCGACTTCTTTGCGGCGGTCTCGTTCTCGTCGTTGACCATGCTGTAGAGGAAGTTTTGCAGCGAGCGGTTCATGCGCTCGTCGCGGTGCTTCCGGTTGAGCGCGCTGATGTCGTGCACGATGTGCGAGAAGAGCAGCTGGCGGAGCGACTTGTCGGGGCAGCGGAAGAGGCGGAAGAAGAGCGGGAACAGCGTCGCGGGGCCGACCACCTGCGACGGGTCGGGAAAGGCATGAAGTGAGGTGCTGACGGAGTCATCAGATTAATAACCGCCAATCCGTAGTCGGCATCTTATGGTTGAGACTAGGACAGTATCTGAATATCTTCAAGCCCCCAACTGTCAGTTTGTGGACGGAAACGGTTCAATATACTTGAGATCGACTTATCTTGCTTGAGGAAGAAGGAAAATCATCAAAGGGACCGAAGGTGTTGCAAAAGAAATGGTGGAGAGATTCTTGGGAGGTGGATAGAAGGTCGTGGCAGGAATTGGCGTACAGTCACTGGCAATAAGGGGAGGGACAAGCTTGTTCATGTTTCAGGCTGGCCTAAGACGCGCCAACTCAGACGACTCCTTGGAATGTACGTAACCAATATATTTCTGGAAATTGCAATACACTCTAAGTCCTCCACTCCCCGCAATGCGTCTCTCCTTCGACCTTGGAATCAATAAATAGCTGTTGCAACAGAAGAAGCAAAACGCAAGAAACACCAAGTCCAATGCTGGGGTGTATGACGCAAAGGTGCACGACCATGATTGGACCTCCCCGCCAAACCTAGTGCACAGGGATCCCCTCACCTGCTTGTTCCTGAGAAGAATTAGCGCTTGCGCAAGGGTCTTGCGCAAGCCATGATCCAGAATCATGCTGTGCTGGTCTAGCAGGTCCATGATCTCTTGGGGAAAAGTAGCCAAGTCCTTGGGGTAACAGATGGCCACCTGACAAGAGGGCACGGAGCATCAGCACCCTTGAGATATAAAGTTTGATTTGCCCCAATTCTTGTCTGGCTTAAATGACGGACTCAATAAAACTGACCATGACTTAGCTTGTGATGGTGGTGGTGCGGAAAAGTGATTGCTTGGCTGCTTTAGCCGCCAGCCATGAACCACTTTCTTCCAGTGATCTTGGAAGAAAGTACTCTCTGTACGCAAGAGATTTTTCTAATTGTTTGGTCAAAACAAAGATTCAAACACGGCGGCATCCTCCAGACCAATGTGGGCGCTGGTGGACGTGTGGGCAATGAGAACAGAGGCTTGAAGAACTGCTCTCATTCAGAGATTCCGTCATACCTAGTTCTTTCAAGGACCCTGTGCAAAGAAAATTGAGCGATACGATGGTGGTGGTCAAAGTACAGGCTTTTCTCTCATGCACGGACTGAACCCCTAACAATCACAACACTCTGCTCACAACGGGATTGCACCACTTTCCGTAATCAACTATAACACAAATTGTACACGTGTCCTTCACAACCACCTCACCTGGGACAAAAACATGACCAAATCGGCGAAGTCCTTGGACTCTCCCATAGGACGCAGGGAAAAGATGCCAAGCTGCGCTTTGTAGTGCCGGTACTGCATGAGAAACTCGTCTTTGTAGCCCTCGGGGTCCCGCTTGATCTGCCCCTGCAACAGGAGCAGGTCGCCCGCGCTCGTGTTGCCCGCCATTGCCATCGTGCTTCCGCCCTCTCTCCCCTGAGGCTGTAGCACTGTCACGAAATTCTGCTTTCCACGCTGGCTTCGCTTGCTCAGTAAATAGCACTTTGAATCTGTTAATACTAATAGCATTCTGAGGAAATGCGAGATGGCAGCAGCGCAAGGCCTCTTCGAAAGTTCAAAGTCGAACTTACTTCCGGCAACCTGTGCCCTATGAAGGTTCGACGAATTTATCGACCTGCTGCACGCAGTGACAAGCTGCGGTAACGACTCCGTCGCGTACGGTAATGGTCTCATCTTTGCCTAGGGTTGAACTTAACTAAGACGGCTTGAACTAGAAAACCCTAGTATAACCAACCACCCAGGCAGAATTTGCAGAGGTCGAGCTCAGAGTGAGACTCAGAGCAATGGGGGGCGCAGCAGCTGCATCCATGGGCCCCGCATTGTCACGCTCTCTCCCGCGGGTCCCCACAGCTTTGCATCAGGGGATGGGAATGGCGAGTAATGCCAGACTCGCTGACTCATTCCGCGCGCTCCTACCGGGCGCCTCTCATCCGAGCGCCTCTCCAAGCTCCTTTCAATGCAGCTTTGCAGCACCATTTTCTTTCTATGCTTCCAACCCTAGAATACCCCAGTCATCTCTAGCATCTTCCTCACATTTAGCTACCACTCCTTGGTTTTCCCACCCCATTCTCACTGAGACTACCACTCCCCATCAGAGAAGTTTCGGATCTTCGATAAGAGCGGAGAAAGCTGCTAGCTCTACTGCCCTGAAAACACCCTCTGTCTCCGCCCCTAGCTCAAAGAAACAAGCGCTGATAGACACACAACCGCCTCGGGGGACAAGGGACTTTCCTCCGGAGGAGATGCGCTTGAGAACGTGGCTGTTCAACCATTTCAGAGAGGTGAGGACATTAATCCCCTCATAACTTCAAGTTGAAGAAAGTTCTGTCTGGTGCTTCGTAAGATTCTAGGCAGTTTCATGTCTTGAGATAGCTTTGTTGACTGTGTGACTTGGATGATGTATCCGCCCTGCGTCTGAAGACTATTGAGCATTGGACTACTTTCTGCACTTGTTCAAACAATCCAGCGGGTTGCCTGATTGTCATTCCATTGGGAATGTCTAACGCCTGAGACCGAGCTAAGATCTGTTATCTTTTGTGGACAGGTGTCACGACTCTTTGGCTTTGAGGAGTTCGATGCGCCCGTGCTCGAATCAGAAGAGCTGTTCACGAGAAAAGCGGGGGAAGAGATTGTTGGCCAGGTAATCAGCACTTTGCTCAATAGCATCAGATGCCGCCTTGATCAGCATACCACTTCATCCGCGCACAATTGTTTTCCGCACCAACTTTGAAGACAATGCATTGTTTATGTGGGAAAACATTGACTTCTGCTTGGGTCAACGTATGACGGTTGTGCCCGTCCTGTGAACCTCTGTATCCTTCGATGTGAAAGGTCTGTCGTTCATTGATTCATTTTGAACGGTGCGGATAAAGGACCTTACCTAGAGACCAAACACTCTTGGCGCCACCAGAGGGATCCGATCGGCCTCGTGATGTTCGTGACCCTATACTAGTTGCCACGCAGCTGTACAACTTTGACGACAAAGGGGGGCGCCGGGTGGCGCTACGACCAGAGCTCACTCCCTCGCTTGCACGGATCATACTGTCGAAGGGGTGAGCGTCCTCGTTCTAGTTTCATGTTCCGCATGTTTTTCGTCCAAATTCGACAGCGCAAGTGAGCAACTCTACAAACGCTTTTGATCGGAGTTCCTGAAGAGTTCCTTTGAAGTAGTCCGCCGTTTCTGGACAAGTTGCAAAAAGATACTGCATGGCGTTTGATCCTGAAAACCCCGTTCATTATAGTCGCATGAATCAACACTCAAATGAAGGATCGTCGTGCGGCCAAACTCGTCTCTCGTCAACACCCGCTTTGTTCTGTTCAGGAAGGGCCTTTCTCTGCCGGCCAAGTGGTTTGGGATTGGGCAGTGCTGGCGCTACGAGAGGACGACACGTGGCAGGAGGCGGGAGCACTACCAGTGGAACATGGACGTCTTTGGAGTGCAAGGAGTCGAGGTAAGCCTGCTTCCTTCGTTCGATCAACCCAAGTTGTTTGGAGTCGTTGACATCCGCTTTCCCTACCCTAGTGATCCTCAAACTCAAGCTGTAGCTGCCACTTTCCGAAATTTTTCGATTCATCTAGTTCTCTAAGAGGCGTGATTGACTGCCGGTGTGCCAAAAACGGTTGTCAAACGTTTCCCTTTCGATAAGTTTCCTGTTCGTCCGATTGTATTAGACTGAATTGCTTGATCGGAAGTTTGAATGTCAGGTACTGCTTTGCATCGACCACGAATGTTTGTCGCACGCAGGCCGAAGCGGAGCTGCTTTCAGCGATCGTCACCTTCTTCTCGCGCCTGGGGCTGACGGCAAAGGACGTCGGGTTCCGAGTTTCGAGCCGAAAGGTAACTACATAGGCTATCCTTTCACATATCTGAACTTCTACCGAAGAAGGAGCCTCTGGTGCATGCATGTGCCTTAGTCTCCAAGCTTCGCGCTCGTCTGTCGTTGTCCCGAGACCGCTCAAAGTCTTCCCATCCTGCTTACTACTCCGCCAGGTTCTCAGCGGATCCCGCTCTCAAGAGAGGTCCTAGGGTGTTCTCTTTAACCCAGCAGGAGCACGAATAATAAATTGCTTTTTGATTGTGCCGATTCTGACCCACGCGTTCCCGCAGCTCCTTCAAGACGTGCTCGGGCGCTACAGCATACCTTCTGAGAGCTTCGCTTCCGTATGCGTCGTAGTGGATAAGGTGAGCTCCCCGCTGCCCTTCGAACCTACCTGCTTCATTTTCTCATTCTTTCCAAAGCCCGGCCTGTCTCTGAAGAACACCTCGAAGGCAGTCCGCTCCGTCGGGCTAGCTTCTCTGGACTCCTCGAGACACTACTACCAGATGACGGCGAAGCTAATCTGACAGTACGAGGCGAGAGTTTTAGGACTTATTCAGCAAATCAGCAGTTTCTGGTCCGATTGTTTGCATAGACATGTCAACCCTTTCGGATACAATGAAGAGGTGCGTGAATCTACGTCAACTGACCTGATGAATTTGTTCAACTTTCGATTGTCGTGCACGGCGTCATAAAGGGCTTCAAGAAGACCGTTGCGCACAGGAGCCGATCGTTACGTTCGCTACGAGTATGGTGGAGCGCACGATCTTGGGCTGGCTAGGGGACAAAGTCTCCAGGCTTTCGCACCGTCCATCTTGTCAACATCGACAAATCGACGGCTCCGATTCTTCTTCCGAGCTCAAGAGCGGGGCCCAAGCTTGCGATTGTCGTCCTGGTCACCAAGCGCTAACGCCCAGACTGGTCTGATTAGGTGAAGATCGGACGGCTGTGACAGCGTTTCGGGCTATCTCAGAACTGTTTTTGTCCCATTGACAGATTGACAAGCTACCCCGGGAAGAGATTGAGAAGGAGTTAGGCGCCCTCTCGGTGCCCCCTGAAGCGGTAACCGGGATACTCCAAGCACTCACGCTCAAGTCGCTCTCGGGCTTAGAAGGTGAGAGCCTGCGTAGAGGTACCCTTTAAATGCTGCGCCGAAGGCAAGTAAAATGCTTTGGGGGCTAGACGGTCTGCTGATATCGACGTTAAGAGCGCTCTCGTGGAGAAACTCGTGGCATGAGTCAGCGGGCCGCCTTTCCTGCTCGCGCAAAATAGTCAAGGGTCGAGTCGCGAAGCTTCTCTGAGTCTGTTGGCGGGTCGACTTTTGCCCTTCCCTTAACGATAAAAGAAAGCCCTCCTGACTCGTCATCAGTGGCCAATCAACAGTGCTCCGCCGTCTGCCAAGGTTGTCAGCGGTCCGCCTCGGAAGACGGCGTTACAGCTGACGTCACGCATGACGTCCCTCTCTGCAGACTTGCTGGGCGCGGACAGCGACGCGGTGCGCGAGCTGAAGCAGCTGTTCGCGCTTGCGGACGGGTACGGCATCGCGGACTGGCTCCAGTTTGATGCGTCCGTCGTCCGAGGGCTGGCCTACTATACTGGAGTTGTGTTTGAGGTGGGGCCTTCTTTCTTCTGCTCTTTAAAGACGTTCTGTCTTAGAACCAAAACCGAAAGGTTCAGGTTTCTTAGTCTTACGACGTATCAAAGTGGCATACTACTTGAAAATAGGCTATGAGGTGGGGAGCCTTCTTTCTCTTCGATCTTAAAAGTCGCTCATTCCTTGAAACAATATCGAAACGTTGAGGTTTGTTAGACTTACGACGGACGCATCAAACTGGCCTGTTACACGGGGATCGTCTTTGAGGTGGGGCGTCTGATCGTTTCCTGCCACGAAAAGTTGCTCTTCGCTCGTCGGCAGGATCCGCCAATGAGCGATACTAAGGTGCTCTGAAACATTCTTTGGTCTCTCAGAGGACTTTGCAGTAACACCCGCAGTCCTTAGCCGGTTCTCTTCAACGCAACGAGGCGCTCGAGAGGAAGATGGAGACACGGACGAACGGAAAGACACCGAACCAGCGGCAGTCGTAAGTAAGAAAGAATGGATTCGGTGCACGGAATCGATTCCATACAGACGTTAACAACTTCCTCGCGTCGATTCCAGGCGTTTGACCGCGAAGGCAAGCTGCGGGCCATTTGCGGGGGCGGCCGGTACGATAAGCTATTGTCGACGTTCGGGGGCGACGACACGCCTGCCTGCGGATTTGGATTTGGGGATGCGGTTATCGTCGAGGTAGGCTTGTTAACGAATTGGCTTCCTTTAGCTTCCCTCTTGCTTTCCAGGGCCACAAGACAAAAATATTTGTCAAAGTGTTTCTGACCTTTAGTTTTCAGTCTCGCTACCAGCCTGCACCGTTGTGTCGCAGCACTGGTTATCCACCGGCGCTTGACCATTCCGGCCGAGGCGATATCCGGCTTTGTTTTACACGTCTGTTGAATCTTCGGATCCGTCTGGTTCCGTTGGAGTGAGTTGACGAAATCTGCAACGTGCCCACTGAAGGTAGATCAATCTGAGAATTTATCTTCGTTTCTATTTATAATTGTAGATCTCTTATTTTTATTGGTGGCTGGGTGCGCCCTAGACTGGGTTCTCCGGTCTCCAGAATTGAGTGCGAACCTTCCGACGGGCGCACGTTGTCGTTTGCGAATGGTAAAATATCTTCTAGACTCGAAAAAGCTTTTCCTCTCTTCTGCTGAAAGTAGATAGAACGCCCCATTAGAGATGCAGCTGCCTAAAGCCGACGGCGAAAAACTCCTGTCCGTAGACTTAGGATGCTTAATGGCGGTCTCGCTTGAGCTCCTAAACGACAAAAGGCGCTTTTGTTTGCAGCTACTGAAAGAGCGGGGCCTGCTGCCGGACCTGCCGCACGTGGTGGATGACGTGTTGGTGACGTTAGACGAGGAGTGCCGGCCGATGCTGAATTCTGTGGCTGCGAAACTGCGGGCCGCTGGGCGGTCGGTGGAGCTGGTACTAGAGAGCAAGAAAATGAAGTGGTGAGCGACTCGCTCCATACCTCAGAACATTGTATAATGTCTCGTATAATCGGACGGTGTCTGTCTCCTTTCCTTCGATAATCCTACCAGGAGAAGGAGAAGAGTTTATAGACGTGTGTCTACGTTCAA
The DNA here is from genome assembly GCA_000708835.1 of Klebsormidium nitens. NCBI lineage: Eukaryota > Viridiplantae > Streptophyta > Klebsormidiophyceae > Klebsormidiales > Klebsormidiaceae > Klebsormidium > Klebsormidium nitens. Next base: position 70,346 of record DF237260.1, read on the forward strand.
TCTTTCTTATAGTGGGTGTTCTCCAGGAACTCTGACGGTGTGCATCCCCTCCCCTACGAGAACTCCGCCAAAGAATAAGAAGAGCTCATAGACGTGTGTCTACGTTGAAAACTATTTGTTGTAGTGGCTGTACGACACTTGGATCTTTTATTCACGGGATGGGAAAACTTGTGCATGTTTGGACTCCTTGACGCCTTAATATATCTGATCCATGATCTACCCCACGGTGAACCGCAGGCTTGAAGTTCTGGTATATGGATTAGCCGGTGCGATGTGCACAATCTGGCAGAAGAGGTTGCGGAAACAGATTCGCATGCAGCGGACAGCCTGGTTGAAACGGACGGTACATGCAGTTTTCGAGCGGAAACAAAATGCATCGCGGACAGCTGAAGTTCATTTTCTTTTTGTGGATCATTCAGGGTGTATCCCCCGTTTGAATGCGCCTCCTCCGTCCAGCTTGTCTTCATTACCACTTTTTGAAGTCAGAAGCTTTGGGCTGGCTTGAGCATGCACCGAGTCTCTCTTGCCATGTCCCCGCCGTGACCAACATTGCGCAGTGTTGCCTGTAGATCCTTGCGCCCTTGCTGAGGTCAGCTCCTTTTGGAAAGGATCTTTTTCTGCGGCCATAAAACCTATGCTGCTTCCTTGAACAAACCAAAAACTCATCAACTGTTCGAGTATGTAACAGACCCATCTCCTGTCTTGGTAGCCTTTTCAAACCCGGTCTTCCTCTTTCCAGGGTGTTCAAACGGGTCGAGCAAGTGGGAGCTTCTCGGCTGATCGTAATCGGGAGCGACGAGGCAGCACAAGAGGCCGTCAAAGTGAAGGACCTAGCGACGCGGGAAGAAACACTCGTTATGATTAAAGACCTCGTTTGACCTGAAGCTAATATGTACTAAGGCCGAGTCGATGTAGAATGAAGCCGTTTGCTCGGCCTTGCCAATCGGAGACGACATTTAGCGGAGACGACGTTCTTCATTGCAGCGCTTTCATATGGATATGTTTACCGGCGTCCTCACAATGGACTACACAGTTGATAGTGCAGCAGATGTTTAGTTGCAATCCGGCCCCCCTTGAATGGCGGGTGTGAAGTACGCACAATGCAGTGACCACGTTTCAGTGGAACTGGCATTAGATATATGGAGGCCTCCTAGAAGATAGGTAGTCATGACTGTGCACTATATGACCCGACTGCAGAGTACCAATGTGTACGGGTACCCGTACAAATAAATGAAATCAATTTACATTGCAAATTGCAATCCTTGCGCATCATTGGACAACAGAACGCAAGATGCACGCAAGTCCCAATTACTTACAACTTACATGCCATCAACCAAATATGCTGGCGGCCATTTTGGCACAAGTATCAATCTGTATTGATTCACTTGTAGTATTCGAGAGATCATAAGATTCTGCAATTTTGAATTGAGCACCACGGCCAGGGGTCGGCATAAGCCGACTAACAGTGAACCCCGGGACACAAGATTTTGGGAAAAGCCGACAAAATTGAAAAGTACCCGGCTCGAAAGCCGACACCAGAGGCAGGGCCCTCAGCCAAAAGCCGACAAGTACCCAAAAATCCAAGCAAGAAGCCGATGAATTTGGGAGGAAGTCGGCTTTGAGCCGACATTTCCATTTGCATGATTGAGTTGACTGAGCAATTTTCAGCCGTAGATGTCGCAGAAAATATCCGCAATGGTCCGCCCTGTACGAGGTGGGCGGACCAAGCGACGGTGATTAACAAACTTTCGCACGCGTGAATCTCCATCGGACGGCCTGCGACCGGAGGTCCGACCAGGTACCGGTGGATGCAAGACGACAAATTTTTTAATTCAGCTGTACGGAAAATAGCGTTACTACTTCGCACCTGGATATCAGGAAGTGAATTTGGTGACATCTGACGGACTTCAACTCGCACGCTGTACAGCAGTTTCGCAACACCGAGCAGTATATCCGGATTGTATTTATTTTCGGGCGGGGTAGAAACGAAGAATCTCTAAAGGTGGTACAGCGACCGTATGTTAGTTGCATGCAGTCTTTCTGGTCGCTTCCTCGTTTGCGACGTCATACGGCGACACTTTTGAGCCCATCTCTACAGCTGCGCCATTTTCAATAATACGCATGTGCTCGCGCACACTTATAGCGCGCAATACTAGCCAAAAAATGGCATGCCAAAAACCTGCGCCGACCCCTGACCACGGCCCTGGAGTCTCGGAAGTCACGTGCTACTTAGTATGTACTATGATTTGAAGATGGAGGGGGATTTGCCGCACACCTAGTTCCAGGTAACGTACTCCCCAATTTCAAATAGCAAGCGGCATCGACGGCTCTCTGCTCTCTTACATCCCTCATCGACGGTTTTGAACTCACCTCAAAGGAGAGAAGGAAAGTGCAAAAGTGGAAAAAGCTCCTCTGCCATGTCGCCACTCATGTCTCCCGCCCTGTTTTAACTTTTGACCCCAGTTGCTAGATCTGCGCTCTTTTGCGATTCGCCCATCTGGCCCATACCCAGAGCTGTGAGAGTTCCTCGTCTTCCTGTGTCCTACTCCAGCCACTTCTAACCGATTCATGGAGACAACAGCGCCGTTTGCAGTGTAGGGGCTCTCGATAAATCTGCAGGGGAGCGACGGGATTGTTTTGCCAGGCCTCTTATTTTCTTGGCTGCTCTGATAAGAACCATCAAAAGATACTATCATCGCTAAAGTCGGGTCTGGATCGGCGTGCCGACGAGCTACAGGAGAACACGTTGCACTGAAGCAGAATTTGGATGGGACATGGAGGGTATGCAGGACCAATACATTGAAGATAGTCTTGGGATGAATCAGCAACTGCCAAGAAACGCTCAGGACCCCATGGATTTCTGGCAGATGCAGAACGCAGACTCGCAGTCCCAGTCATTTGGCACGCTCGCAATCAACGTGCCGGACGTAAATGCGGCCACACCATTACCTCAGGAGGTGGTCAATGCGCTCCCGCAGACCATACCCGTCCAGCCAGCACCAGTCCCTTCGCAACCGCAGAGCTCACGGCCTCCGGTTTACCCTCCTCAGCCGGCGGATGGATTGCAGGTAAGGCCCTCCAACAATGTTTTACCAGTTGGACACGAGCGGGTATCTAGAACTGGAGTCTGAATGCATTGTGCTGTGGGGTCCGGTTGTTCATGCTCAAAGGTCAACGACGCTCCCATTGCATATTACCCTGGCCTCATGCACCCCACCTTCTCACTCTCCTCATTCTCGAACTGCCTTGAGGAGGCTCGTTTTTATCCAGAGGGCACAATGTACTCGGAGCTTGTGTTGTCAAAGTCGTTTAGACTCTTCCCTACTCCTTCGTGCCTTTTCCTTGTCAGTCGTCACATCTTCCCGATTGCCATCATTGAGCCTGCGCAAATGCAGGGAGATCCAAATGAAATGCACATCTTTGCAAGAGCAACCTGCTCACCTGCAGTCCCCTCTCTTGTTTTAGGGGTCTGCCCCGCCCCCTTTCCTCACCAAGACTTACGAGATGGTCGACGATCCATCCACCGACGCCGTCGTCTCGTGGAGCCGCTCGAACAACAGCTTTGTCGTATGGGACCCGCCGCAATTTGCTCGCGACCTGCTGCCAAAGTACTTCAAGCACAACAACTTCTCCAGCTTTGTGCGCCAGCTCAACACCTATGTGAGCAGCAACACATCCAACCTTGCTCTTGTTGTTGCATGTAGAAAGCCGAATTTGCTCGAGTCCCTCACTTTGCTTGCGTGAGAGAAGCTCTCGTGTTACCAAGAAAAAGACTCAGGTACGGTTCTGCAAATGGGCAGAACCACGTGAATAAGCTAGGGAGGTTGAAGTACACCGGCCGGTTTCCTGCAGATTGGAAAGCCTCCAACTGAGCATTTTGTGGCAAATGGATCCCCACGTCGTGCCCGCCGCATTGCGCCGGTTGATTGAACGTACCCACCGGATTAAGCGAATTCCCCAATCTGTCTGCGCACAGCACGATTGACAGAGATTGCTGCTGCCTTCCTCTTTGCATTACTTGGCAACTTGCACGAGCAGCAGTCATATCTGGTTTTAGGACAGAGACAAGAGCAGAAGCACCAGAATGGCTACCCACGCGGTGAGATGATCAGAATCACAAACCCACTGTAGAGCATGCTTGCATAAGCCCTTTCCTCCGTGCAGGGCTTCCGGAAAGTGGACCCCGACCGCTGGGAATTTGCAAACGAGGACTTTCTGCGGGGGCAGCGCTACCTGCTCAAAAACATCCATCGTCGCAAGCCTCCCGGCAACGCGCAAGCCGGAGCCACACAAAACGCCGCGAATAACAACATGGTGAGTGTCCACTTGTGGTAAAAGGCTTCCGTTGGTCCTTGTTTGTGTGCAATGTTTGTTGCTTTCTTCTGCGTCAACTCAACTGCTCGAGATTTGAGCTCAAAGGAAGCATGTGCGCACCATATTCTCGAAACGTGCAGCTGTAGTGGACCCCTCTTTCTGGTGGCCTTCAAACATTGTGGGTGCGCCCTCTGTCTCAAGTAGACTTGCCAGTGTTGCAATTGCTGCCCATCTTTGGATCGCATCTTCTTTGAGCCTGGCTCAACTCTGCTTAAGACCGTGTGAAGATCCTGGCTGTCCACTTTCTGGACCTCCTTTCCTCCCCCTCTCTCCAATGCTTTCTTGCTCGTCCTAAAACGCTGATGCAATTGCTGACAGTTTGTTTGCGGCAACCAGACTCCTCAGGTTTTACAGCACTGTACCCTCCATGTTTGTCTCATCCCAAGACACACTCCCATACAATCAGAGTCGTCGGGGCCTAGCATTTCTCCCCACTCTCTTTCAAAGTCTCCTTGCTTTGTCTTTCTTCATGAGTGCAACCTGACATCACAACAATATTGAAGCTCCTGATGCGCGGAGAGTTCCCCCCCATAAATTGCAGCAAGAATTTTCCACTTCGACTTTTCTCCGAGCCTTTACCCCTCAGCTCCTACACAAACCTGCAATCAACAGCCCCGTCTCCTTTGCCCCCTGCCATTTTGTTTTCCTTCCATTCCGCTTTTGCCCTCTACATTCCACTTCCGACCCCTCCCCCCCGGGGCTCAGGTTGGAGAGCTATGGTATCGTCTCCGTCATCCTCCTTTTCTTACATCCTTCCTTCACCCCTTCACCATCTTTTCCTTATCGTTCTGACGCAGGGGCTGGAGGTGGCAGATAGGAAGTTTTCCTTTCCTCCCCCTTCCGTGTTATCTGCCTCTTATCCTACTTTCTTCTCTCGCTCTTCCTCCAGGTCCTTGAGTATGGTACTACTTTCTCGCTACACTTTAAACCTCCCTGACCCTCCGCTTTTCTCAGTCTTTCCCATACCTCGTTTCCTGTTCTTCCTCCCCCCCTGGCGTCAGGTCCTCGAGGTGGGCAGCTATGGCATGCTCATTCCCCCCTATCCTGTTCCATGTCTGTCACCCCGTCCGATGTCACTTCTCTTCGGCGCCCCCGTCTTGCACTCCCTTTCTCCATCTCCCGCTTTTTCTCACTTCCCCCACCCCCCGGCGCAGGTACTCGAGGTCGGCAGCTACGGCATCATGGACGAGGTCGAGCGGCTCAAGCGCGACAAGAACGTGCTCATGGTCGAGCTCGTGAAGATGCGCCAGAAGCAGAGCAGCATGGACCGCGTCGTGAGCGAGCTGCAGAGCGACCTGCAGCTGACCAACCAGCGGCAGCAGCAGATGATGTCGTTCCTCGCGAAAGCCGTGCAGAACCCGAGCATCCTGCAGAGCCTCGCGCAGCAGGCGCAGGGCCGCCGCCAGGAGCAGGCGGTCCAGGCGGCGCGACTCGCTGCAAGTGAGTCTTCTCGAGTCGCCTTCATGTGCTTTGTAGCCGCGCTTGAACGCGGATTGTGGATAGGGCGCGGCGGAACGGGATGGCTGCTGCAGCAGCACACCCGCTAGGTCGAGAGAAAGTTGGATTCGATGTTTGCTAAATCTGGCCGGTACGCTGGTTGTTTCTGGTGTTGTTCGAGAAACGCCCTAGCAGGGCACCTCACAACGACGATTACTTGCTTCCAACATTCGAATATCTCAACGCGGAGGCCTGACGTGCGTTGCAACGACCGCGCATGCTCACCGCGCGCCCCTTTTTCCACCTCTTCGCAGGCCGCAAGAAGCGGCGGCTCCCCGCCGACATGGAGCTCCCAAACGGCGTCCCGCTCGACGTGGCGCAGGCACAGCTCGTCAAGTTCAGCCCCGCGCAGGAAGCGGCCCGCAAGGTGTTTGAGCAGATGTACGGGCCCGTGCAAGGGGGGGCTGGTTCCGGGGCTCTGCAGACCCCCCTGCCGGACCAAGCGTCGTCGCACTCGGGACCGGGGGATATGGACGGGCTGCTGTTGGACGGGGAGGGGGCGGAGAGCGGAATGCGGGTCAGGGGGGGGTCGAATGAGGGGGAGATCTCGATGAAGTCCGCGGCGGAGCAACTCGCGGTAAGGCCGGCGTTTCTTGATTCTGTGAGTTAATGTCGCAGTGCTATTCTCGATTCTGGAAGGGTGCGCTCGATCTGGGAGGTTTGTGTAGATTGCGCCGTCCAGTGAGTGGTTGTCCAGGAGTGCAGGCCTTCGGGAGAGAGCATTTCAAAAAAAGCCATCTCCTTCTTCGGTTGCAAAGGAATATGCGAAGCAGAGCCGAAGACTTGCAACTCCTCAGGTCGAACTCCATCGGATATTATTAGATTCGCTGGATGCCTCCCGATGTGTTCTTTGTGATTGACTGCGGGTCGGACATCTTTCGTTTCCTACAGTGTAGGGGCTGTCTACACTTTCTTCCTCCTTCAAACATGGCCCTGTACTTACTTCTCTCTCTGACGGTGGGCGCTTTTGAGATTCGGTGTCCTCTTCTGAGCCGCGACTAGCTGCCCTTATTACCATCGTAACAGCCCGTCCGTTGCCTCTTCCTCAGGCGATCGTCCGGCGGAAGTCTGAAAGCGAAGCCACCGGCACCAGCCATCCCGGCGCCTCTCCCGACGGCTTGGGGCAGCAGCATCCGGGCGGGCCCGCTCAAATGGAGGGCCTCGACACTGCCCGGGGCTTTGGCCCGGGCTTCGGGATGCCGGGCGAAGCGTCGTCCGGCCCGAGCCCGTTCGCGCATCCCCGAGCGGCGTTCGCCGCCCGGAGCACTCCCCCCGGGCAGTTTGGGGAGCTTGGGGGATTGGACGACTTTGAGGGGATGCCCGAGGAGATGCAAGACCCGATGGCCGACCCGACGCAGGAGCCGCCGGGCGATGTGACAAACGGTGAGACTTTGAACAGATGGCGCTTCCGCAGTTGTGTGTGGTGGCGGGATGCTGCTTAGTGCTGCGTCTGCTGCTCTTGGCGTTACAAGTTCAAACAGGATGCGTCTGGTATGCAATGAGCGGTGTTAGCTTCTGTTTGTCTCGTTGTAAGTATATGGAGAGGTTTGCTGGGGAGCCGTACAGGTCACCTTTCAAATCCTGTCCGTGTTTGCCAATGATAGCATTCCGTGATGGCCGTGGGGCAGTCGAACTTCGTGTAACCTAGACAACCTCTTGTGATTCTTGCATCCTCCCGGAATCCTCGCTCGTTCAGACAATGTTTGACGAGCCCCTACGGACTCCAGGAGTCATCACCAGTCTGCGCAGCAGATCTGCTTCTTTTCAGACCTTAACAACAAGCCGTTTGAACCGCCTCCGTGCAGAAAGCAGCTTTTGGGAGCAGTTCCTGGCGGGAGCTGTTGGAAGCGCGGATGATGACAGTGGCGGGCCGGCGTTCACGCCAGACCTCGACAGCCTGAATGCGGGCGAGAGCCTAGGATCCCCTATGGCCAGTGCAGAAAATCCTAATGAGCATTGGTGGGATGCAAACAACCAGGTCGACCACATTACGGAGCAGCTGGGACAGCTCGACCCCCATTCTGCTCAACATTGAATCTAGGGGGATCCCCCAATGTTGGTTTTACTGACGGTCGGTTGTTAAGACGCAGTGCTAATCCTAGACAGCTGAGGGCTTCTGAAGACAAGGATAAGCAGGCTGCTCACATAATTAGTCTTTTTCCATAGATGCAAAGTGCCTAACGAGGCCAATCGTATGCCAGACAGGCAAGCAAACGCAAAACGGCACTTGGTAACGGCTGCAAAGGTGGCCTTGTTACTTGCCCGTGTCTTAAAAAGGAGATGTATAGTGGGGCGATCCAGCGATTGTCGATAGACACTTCAGTATGGAGCCGTTGTTAAATGTTGAAAACGTAGCAGGCTTCATCCTAAGGTCCATTGGATCATTTATGTACAGCTAAAGGTGCATTTTCACTTTGTCGGACTTGTGTATAATCCTCCTGAACAGTGAACATGCGAAGTGGGCATGCACTGTTAATGATGCGTCGCTTGAGTTTGCAGATAAGGGGATGCTCGTTAGATGAAGTCCATAAGCTGATATAGCTGTCGATCGCTCAAATAATCAGATCTGATCACGCATTTAGGCCGGGGCCGGAGCCTTATAATTCGCTTCGGAATCGGTTGAGCAAAGGATATGCATGATTCTCGCGTTTAAAGAGCGACTGCATGTGTGCATGGCTCCGCTGCCCTGATCGACGCAAAGTTTACATGAGATGATCGTTTATCTGCAACGTCATTTGCACACATGATCCATGGCAGCACATCGAATGTACTTGAGAGCAGGTCGCGCCCAGGCTATAGGCTCGCTGTTTCAGAATAATTATTGCCTTCGCATGATCATGAGGCTCCGGTATAAGCGCGACATCATTAAGTCGCAACTCAGTGCACATTCAGATCGGTCATATGCAGTGGGGCGCGCCATCTTCCAAGTTTACTGCATGGCACTACAGCAGTGACAGTCAGCTAGCAGCCACCATGCTACATTATTTGCAATCAGGCTTCGGTCCCACCACATGGAGCCGCAGTTGAATCATGGATCCGACTCGCGTCCGCTTTGGGCCACTTGACAATACCGTCTGAGTTGCAGCTTTCCAACACGAGAGCTTAAACTAGGCCTACTTGCAATGACCCAAACAACCTGCCTTGAAATGCTTGATGTAATCGCACTTTCTGACATATTTACACTTTGTTTTCTGCGCTCTTTCTCTATCCAACATTTGAGAATTTCCGTGGATGATGTTACCGTGGTTGCTGCAACCAAGACGAATAGAGTCAGCCTTTGCACCTCCTGTTGACTATGAGCAAGAAAATGACGAGTTTCAGGAAGTCTCGGCAAATTTGTTGCTACTTCCACGCAAGCAATCATAGAGAAACTTCTAGTTGGACCAAGAGACGGATTGGATGCACCTCGAAGTGCCTCTTCGAACACCAATGTTCCATGAAACCTTAGTTCCATTTTTCAGGCAAATCAGAAAGAAGCTGAGCACTCGTCTTCAGTCCTCCAAGCCGCCAGCTCGGCAGTGGCGCCCCTTGGTTGCAGGGTATGCTTCCATTCCAGGTGAAGTTTGACTCACATGTTGACGGAAAGCGGCTTCCCTTTGCGCCTCCAGCCTCCCCACATACGAGCTCAGCGTGGCAGGGGTGAGCTGCGGAAGGACTCTTTGCAACTGGTGCAATTGAGCTGACTTTTCGGTCCCTTCGTTTCTGCCTGCACCAACCCCTGCAACAAGAGCCACTCGATCTCTCACATGCTCACCCCCCGCAAGAGGCACCCCTTGATCTCTAGCCACATGCCCACTCCCATCGGGCCGCCCTTGATCTCTCATCGCGCTTCCCCCAACAACAGGAGTCAAATGAGAAGAAGCTTCCTTCGCTCGGATCAACGCCTGGATTGCGTCCACCAGTTTCGAGGGTTCCGACTCCGCACGCCCCTCCGCCCCCTCCTGATGCCGAAACCGAGCGGCAGAAGCGTACAGCAACGCTCGCTGGAGGTCCAGCAGCCGGGGGTCGCTTTGCCCCACGTTTCCACCCCCCGTTTCTGCACGCGTGACTTGGGGGGGGGCAATGGGCGAGACGCCCTCCTTCGCACGGAGGTGTCTCTGTTGACGCTCTATCAGTTGCAGCAGTTGGTGCATATGCTGGTTGGGTGTGGAAGCGGGGAGCTCATTGGAAATTGTCTTTAATTTAGTAGACGGTGTCAGATGTGAAGGCTCAAAGTTCTGGTCAGTGGCCCTGACACCGACTGCGCCCTGAGCTGTAGGGGGTTCTGCGGGCGTGGAGGTTCTGGAGGGCCCTGTATCATCAGCTTCAGCCCTCATTGTGGGTGCTGCAAGGCTGGGCTCTGTGCCAAGACGGGGCCTCTTGTTGGGGGGAGTGGGGCTGCTGAAGTCTAGCACACCGAGCGTAGATTGGCCTGTGCCTGCAGAAAGCAGAAGTCATCAAAAGGAGACACTCTTCTTTTCTCCATTGGTCAATCCATTGAACGTAACAGCTGCATACCGTTTGATTGGCTGATGAGAAGTGCCCCAAACCAGAACCTAGAATTGTTTTCAAAAGTATGATGGGATTGTAGCTGACTTTCAAAAGATTCTTACAATGCACCACCGCCACGTAGCACGCAGCTATTCACCATGTGCAAATGCTAGGACTATGTGTTGATGTCACACAGAGGATCAAACGCCTCTGAGAAGATCCGCATCTGATAAGGAGATGGAGCACGTAGCTCCTTCTCACTGCTCTGCAACCAGCCAGAGGACTTCAAATCCTTGTCCTGCATCTGTACAGCAGCCACAGTCAGTGCCAGCTTTGAAGATGCATCAGAGGCAATTCTCACCAGCCTCACTCAAAATGATCTGCAGATGCACATCGCCTCACCTGGAAACTTCCTCGACTTGTCTTTCTTATGCAGGAGGGGCCAAACAGCAGCTTCGAAGGCATCGGGGTCCGTGTTGAATCCAGGTGCAATGGAACGACTTGCGAGAAATTGCTGACACTGGAACATCTGACTGATCAGAAACCTCTCAGCATCGCTTGCTTCCATAGCGCTGCGTTTCGTCCGGCCCATTGCTGCCCTTCAATCCTCACCACCGAGGATCCTGCTGGCAATCAACCGCACAATTGTGCTGGAGGAGAGAAGTACCAAAGAGTAAAGTGAAATCACATGGGGATTGTCCGGATGAAACAATGAAGTCAAACTACCATAGATTGAAGTGGGGCCCTTCAACACAGCTTTGTGCTTGCTTTCACCAAGGCTGACACTGATGACAGTGATGTTGACAGCGAAGCTGGAGAGCTTGGCCGCCATATTGGCGCGCAAGACAGTAGTCAGGCATCGCCAGATTTGCGTGCCTCCGGCATCCGGATGGCAAAACCCTAACAAAAGGACGGCACCGCCATCATGACACGTGGCATGCATCTCGTGACTCGTCTGTCGGACGGTCTAAACGGCAGAAGAAGCCCGGCTTACTCTACCGGTGGCCTTGACGGAATGCCCACATTCGCCGAGTGCCGCAGTCGATTTGCAGGGCATCGCTGAAACGTGTCGCTGAAATCGACGGCAGTGCGTTGCAGGTGGAACGTCGTCAAGCTGACGGCCGACGGCGGAAATGACCGGGCTGGCCAGAGTAAGTTCCGGGCCATCGAGCGTCGAACTTTGCCCGGGGGACGCGGCTAGCCCGCGACTGGTGAGTCGAAAGTGCCCCGGGCGACCTTCAAGGGTGTCGTACATAATGAAGTTGTGCCAGGCCCAGCAATCGTCTAAAAGAAGTCACATCAAAATAGCATTGGCGGCCCGCATGCACGATTCCTTGCAGACGATTTCGCACTTACGCTCTTGCTCGGCTTTTTGGGCCGCACTAACTTTTTCTTAACCAAGATTTTTCTTCCATCCTGTGCGTGGAGTCCCCGGCTTGAGAATCTTAGCGCAGGGCTCGGAACCGCTTTCAGTGGAAAACCTTCCTCGAATCGGAGAACAAGACTCCTGTTGCGATTCGAGTGCGATTTGGCTGCGATGTCACGATTTCATGGTGCTCTTCGCCTTGAAAGGGGAGGGGTTCAGGCATTCCCTTCCTCTTCCCTCTTCCTTTGGCGCTTGTCGCCTCTCCTGAAGCGCATGGGGAAGGCCCTTTGACAACAGGTGGTCTGCCATTCGCCTGGCGCAGATTGGTGAAAGCCAGTGTTGTAAAACTGCCGCTCTTGCGAGACTCTTGCTCGCTGCTGTTTGCTCTTTGCTTGCGCTGCAAGATTGCTGTTACTGCAGTCCTGACGAGCATAGAACTGAGTGGACTGTGCTGATCGTGGGACGTCGTCCTTCGGGATGAAGCGACCGAGGGAAGATGCGCCCCCAGGGCCCCAAATCAAGCGGGCGCATGGACCAGGGTAAGTTGCTTGCGACAGCCGACTACGATGTGCTTGTATGAGAATGAGTGTGAAACATTCCTTTCTTTGCTGTGTCGCTGCTGCATCTTGCTTTCAGAAGTTCATGAGAGGATCTGTTGCTGGATGCAAAACTTTGCTCCCAGGTCCCATGTGTGGCGTGTTGAGCAATGATGCTGACCACCGTAGTTAGTGTGGTGCTAAACGCGGTTCTGTTGCTGCAGGCCGGAGAAGCCTTACGAGGCCCCATTACCAGGCGCAAAGCTGACGACGGATGACGCGCTGGCGTACCTCAAGGCGGTGAAGGACAAGTTTCGGGATGACAAGGTCAAGTACGACGAATTCCTGGAAGTGATGAAGGACTTCAAAGCTACCAGGTGAGTTTTGCTGTTTGTCTTGCTTTGTGCAGCAGATTACTTTCTGAACACAAGCCCTTTTTCCTGCTCTGCTGGTTCCTGCACCTGTTTCAGTAGATGTTACTGCTGCTCTACTTGTACTTCAGCAGCTGGAATGTGTGATGGTTTGCTTATTACTTTGTTGTGCCCACATGCTTGGATCCTGTGTTAACTCGTGCGCACCTGCTCGCTTCCTTGCAGGATTGACACTGCGGGAGTGATTGTGCGTGTCAAGGAGCTGTTCAAGGGCCACCGCAACCTCATCCTCGGTTTCAACACTTTTCTGCCAAAGGGGTTTGAAATCACGCTACCCCTGGAGGAGGAGTCAGAAGAAGACCCGGTGGCGAAGAAACCAGTGGAGTTCGACCAAGCCATCAACTACGTGAACAAGATCAAGGCATGTCATCCCTGCTCATTGCGCCCTAGATTGAGGCGGTTGTAAACTGCTTGCTTGGTGCACTGCCGCTGACTAGCGCATCTCTGACTCCTGAGCTGAAAACTGCTGTGCTTTCCCTTGTTGCAGTGCTTGTTGTGTGCATTGTCGCAGGAGGAATCTCACACCACCTTGTTTGCAGCATTTTGCCCCCAAGTACAACCGCACCACTTTGGGTCTGGGACTGAGTCTGGTTTTTGCCTAGAGACAGATGCAATTTACGTCTGATGTGATGCTGGAAGAAGCTCCTGTGACAAAGATCTCATACTCTGATATGTCTTCACCCTGCAGACCCGCTTCTCCAACAATGACGCTGTTTACAAGACCTTCCTGGAGATTCTCAACATGTACAGAAAGGGGAACAAGATGATCACCGAGGTCTACAAAGAGGTAATATTTCAGTGCTAAGTTATTTTTAATTTTTTTTTTGCTTATCACAAAAAGTCAGGTCAGCTTTGCTCAAACATGACTGGCATCACTGGTTCTACTGTGGTTGCCAGCAGCAAAAGTAGATTTTCGCGAGTTTGAGCTCAGGAAACCTGACTGTTTGTTATTGCCACTTGTACTAAGCTGGGAATGTTCATTGGAGATTGTTGATGCATGTAAGTCAATAACTTTTGCTGTTTTTCTGTGCACCCTAACCTGGTTTATGAGTTTTTTGCTGTGGTTGTTGTTTCTACAAGTAATTGCTGATAAGTGCATATTTATATTTTCAGTGGAACTTGCCCCCTGGGTCTGTATGGAATTAGAATAGCGACTTTTTTGAGTTTCTCATGTGAGATGCCACTTGACGTCCATGTCAGGTTGTTGTCCTGAGGAGATTTTCTATTGTTAGCTGGTCATATCTTCAATCTGGGTCGGTGCCTGGTTATCTGCTAAGAAAGGCTGTAACTACATGCATTGAGCAGCGCATGTAGTTTTGGGGGGTTTCATATTTCCCATTTTCCCATTTAATGCATGTGCAATGGATCTGGATAGAGGGTGCTCCAGCTCTGCTGAATAGTCTCATGCTAGTACTGCTTGCTTGAAGTTTGCCTACAAACAAGCTTGCTGAAATATTGCATTGATTCTAGCCTTTATCAGCTGACACTTTGTGTCCTTGGTGGTGCGCTTTCTGTACCAGCTCAGAATAGCATGCATCCGCCATCTGAGATATTTACGCTGGATTTCTATGTTGACTAATTTGAGAGCCACTGAACAGTTTTGCTGTATACCACTGCTTATACTCTGGTGTCTGTCGGTTCTTTTCCATGGTCATTTTTCGCACTTGACAGCTCAAACCACGTTTTGGATTCAATGCTGATGGGATTTGACAATGTTCACTTTACAGTTGTCTAACATCCAAAAAATAGAAAACTTTGTGCTGCTTCTCAAGAGACTTCTTCTGCTGTTTTTGCTGCTAATGGTCCCAGTGGGTATCACTCCAAACATACTCGCAATCTGATTTCCAATCCACTTTGAACCCAACGCCCTCCCCTTTATTGAAAATCACCCCCTTTTGTAAGGGAGTGCCTACATATCCCTTTGCAGAGCTGGATCATGCACAGTTTTCTACTGCGTGCTAGTGTCAAGGACCCATCTTAGCCTGATCTTTTGTTGAGAAGCTCTTCTTAACTGTACCACCACTTCGACTTATTCTCCTCTTTATTTAATGATGCGCCTAACCTGGATATGAGCTGCCCTAGAGCTCTCAACTTGGTGCCCATAGTTTTGGTCATTCTTGGTTGGTTTGTTTGGACAAAAAATTGTCCTTCTGACGCTTCCATCGCTAGTCTCTGCGAATGGCGTCTTCTCCTTTGCCTCCAAGTCATAAGACCTCTGAAATCACTTGATTGCACAGAAGTAAAAGCATCTCAAAACCTTCCCCTGGACAAAGCCCTTTGCTGCCTCGAAACAGTATCTTGTAAACTTTGGCGTTCAGGAAAGCGAGTGCGTATCTGTTTGTCCTGCCCATCAATGGGACAGCTTCATCTGATTACATAGACCTGAGAGCTTGTACCTGGCACACGCTTGTAGCTGGAGCCGAACTGTATGTGCGCTGTATGTGCACCAAAGACAAGAAGCTAGAGATAAGAGCAGTTTCTGGTTGATGCAAAGTCTTCCAATCTCTGAGCTTCACTTCTTCCCCTCTTTGCAGGTGTCGACGCTGTTTGCGGACCACAAAGACCTGTTGGACGAGTTCACCTACTTTCTGCCGGACACCAGTTCCCCCTGGGTCATGCAGCAGCCGTACTACCCCAAGGCGCCCCAGATTGCAGCCAAGGTGGCTCCCAACAAGGACATCCCGCCACCCCCCCAGAGGGCGCAACCAATCGCCAAGGTGAGAGCTTCTAGACCACCTCCTCTCTTCCCCAGCTTGATGATTCTACACGTGAGAATTTTGGTCAGGATGAAGACAGGACCAGGATCGCACTCCAGCCTGAAATATCTCTGACCTGCAAAAGCGGTGGCCGCTGTGACTTGCTCCAGATTTTTGTGACGTCGCTGTTCTGGTTGGAGCCTTTTGGATTACCTGTGTCATGTTGGAGGTTTTACAGCGACCTATTTTGGTCTGTTTTTCTGATGCCCACTGTTTATGCTAGTCAGTAATTGACAGGCAACTTCTTATTGTTGCAACGGCAGGGCAGCTCAGCATTGTTCTTGACGGGTGCATTTCTGTGGGCATCATGAAGTCACGATTGTCATCAGCCATTTTGATCGTAGACACACTAGGTTATCTCGATAGTGTTTGTTTAGAGCTTTTTCTTCCATTAGCAGCAGGCTCCTTCAAATGTAGTGCAGACTGCGCGCTTGGGTTACAATCGAAACCTTGTAATAAAACCGGAATGGACTCCCGGATCGGAGTCAAAGTACGTCATAGACCCTGCCACCAAAGCTCACCACCCATATGCAGAGGCGGTGCACCCTACCTCTTAACTTGCCTGCCAAAGAAGGATTCGTTTTGCAAGTTGGAGGTTTTCTTGAGAAATGCAAGATTCTTGTGGACCTTTTTGACCTCTTCGCTACCCTGCTTCTTGTTATTTTCACCCCCTCCTTCCCTTTCCCCCGTTTTAGCACCTTGCCTTTCTGCCCTGGCTGAGGGGGATCCCCCTACTCTCTGGCTTGGCTCATTGCTGGCATCTTGTTCCTTCCGCATTCTCTCGTCTGGTGCTGCGGCTTCCAACGACTCTTTGCAAGACAAGCAAGAATTGGATTTTTTCGACGTTAATCGAACCTGGCTTAATCCTGTTGCTTCTTAACCTGTTCAGTGGGCAGCCCCTTCATTAAGAACAGAAGCTCAAGGAGAGTTTCCTTCACTACTCTGTGACACAGACTTGACCCACCTGCTCAAGAAAATGCCGTTCAGTCGTTCGAGTACGGCTGGTCTGGTCTGCTGCGCCTGCGCCCCCTCACAGGAGCTCAACAGCTCTTCGAAGTCTGTTGCAGATGTTCACACCAGCTGGGATCTCAACCTTTCCTGCGGAGTGAGCTTACTTCGACAGGAGTCTGCAAACTGTTTTCTAAACCATCGTTTGTGGTCTGCAGCGGCAGGGCCCCCCAGAGCTCGCCAAGCCCAAGGACGAGCGTAAAGAGAAGGACATCAAGCCGATGGTGGAGGCGCGCGGCCCACGCGACGTGGTGCGCAAGGCCGACAAGCTGCCGGGGCTCAAGAGGGAGGACGGGCCCGAAGTCAAGGAGATGACGGCCGAGGAGCGCAAGGCGCACAAGAGTAAGCCCATGGTGCCTTTTGGGGAGCTTTGAAATTCCAATCTAGTGACTCTTGTGCTCTTGTTCGGCAGAGCGGACTCTTCCTGAGAACCTCGTGGGTGGCGGGACGTTGCTTTGCTCAAGCCTGCCGGATGAAGATGACTCTGAGATTTGGTTCTTGAAGGATTGGCGTTGTTGGTCGGACATGAATGCGGCAGCCTTGTCTGCATCTTTGTCAAGGGACACTGTGTCCTCTGACAAACTCGGACTCGACTCTCTAATCGGCCTCACGAATGCCAGTGCCCTTCTCTCACGGAAACCTGCAGCCATATGATCTCTTCTCACTCTTTTGTTTTGCGCCCGCAGATGCGAACCTGCAGAAGGAGTTGGTGTTCTTCGAGAAGGTGAAGGCGCGGCTGCGCAACAAGGATACGTACCAGGACTTCCTCAAGTGCCTCAACCTGTTCAGCCAGGAGATCATTGGCCGCACCGAGCTGCACAGCCTCGTGAGTATGCCGCTTTAAGTTCCTCATGACCGTTCAGACTGCCGTCAAGAGGCCAAGCTGCCTTGCAACCCGCTCTCATAACGATCGGATCAGCGCAGCCAGCTCACGTTGGTTGGGTCGGAAGGACCATGCGTTTGCTTGTGGTGCTACTAGTATTTTTCCTTGGACGTTTATGAGGCTAAGCTGGCTGCAAAGAAGCTTCTTTGCCGAGCCCGTCTTTGAAATTGTATGGCTCCTAAAACGGGTCATTGAGGTGTTTCCTTTTCCTTTTTCAGGTGAGCGACATTCTGGGCAAGTTCCCCGACCTGATGGAGGGCTTCAACGAGTTCCTGGCGCGCTGCGAGAGCCTGGGTGAGTCCAGTAACCGATCAAAGTAGGAACCCTAAGCTCCACATTTGGAAGCTCGCATTCTAACACTAAACTAGTGTCACGTACAATCACCCTCTCGGAACGCATAATTGCCTCGAACTTACAGAACAAACCTAATTATCTTGGTAAAGCAGTCTCGTCATTGCAAGTCCTCTACAGCACTTCTTGAAACTTCAAACCGTTAAGTTCTGCTCGTATCTCACAGTTGCGCTTGTCCTTCCTATTCTATTGCAGAGGAAGCAGTGAAGCCGCGTCTGGAGAAGCCCGCCGCCCCGCTGAAGGACCTTCACGTGGCCCGGCCGTCCCTCCCCGCCAAGAAGGACTACACCAGCCGGCCCATCTCGGAGCTCGACCTCTCGGCCTGCGACCGTTGTACCCCCAGCTACCGGCTGCTGCCTAAGAACGTGAGTTCAGTCTCGCTGGCACTTCTCCGTGCGTACGTCTTATGATCTTGACATCCTTGGAGGTTTGGTTGAGTTGCGGGGGCTGCATATATTTTGTTCTTAATTTGTTCAAACCTGTTGTTCAAACCTGCGCTGCCCTTCATTCAAGGTCCGATTGCGCTCCTTTCCATGATCCGTCCGCAAAATCGACGGGTCTTGGTCGAAAGGCCAACTTCAGCAATTTCCGTCCAGACAGTTCGTGCAGTCTGGTTCTTGCTGCTCCCTTGCCCACAACCGGTCTTCTACGGTCTCCTGCAAAGATTGTTGACACGGTTCTCAACCCGCCTAGTCGCTTGTTTTCCGAATCTGGTCCGATTGTTTCCTGATGCTGGTTTGATCGATCTTTGACCCCGAGTTGCATAAGCGGAAGTTCTGATCATTGTTTTCGTCGCAGTTCCCTCGCGCAACAGCCACGTACCGCACGGAGCTGTGCCGCAAGGTGCTGAATGACGACTGGGTGTCGGTGACGTCGGGTAGCGAGGACTACTCGTTCAAGCACATGCGCAGGAACCAGTACGAGGAGGCGCTCTTCCGCTGCGAGGACGACAGGTGAGGCGAGCCGTCGGAACGTGACCCATGCAAGCTACGAAGCACTCTACTTTTGTGTCTGGCGTCAGACGGCTGGAGCAAACGAGTATCAAGTCTTGACCCAATGGTCAGTGCGCTCGTTGTCCAGAAATTACCAGCTTTTCGCATTCAACAGCTGGACGGCCAACACGAACAAGCTAACGGAATATATGAGGTGAAAGCCTCGACAATTGAAGCCTTCGACGTTTTGGTGCGTTCAGTGAGAATGCTCGTTGCATTGTTCTGCCACGTGTCATCTCATGAGTTTGCCACGTGCAGATACGAGCTGGACATGTTGCTGGAATCGACTTCGTTCACGGCGCGCAAGGTCAAGGAGCTTGAGGAGCGCTGCGCCAAGGACGGCGAGAAGATCACCGTAGACGAGCTCAACCGTGAGCCTTGCCTCTAGTCCCGTCTTTTTGGGCTCCACTCGAAGTGCCTCGCTTGAGCTTTCAAGCGGAACGACAGTCACTCAAGATGGCGCTGGAATTGGCGTTTTTCATAGAAATATAACATTTTGACGGCCTGCACGGTTTCGTTCTAGACTGGGTTCAGGAGAGCTCGGTCTCGTCGCATGAAATGTTGCAGACCTTGCTTCTGAAGACCTTATCTCGGTTTGCAAATCTTCCGGAGGAGCAGTGCTTCCGCCGACTCCACTCTCTGTTTTGTTTTTCCTTAGCACATCTCCTCTGGTCGCCCTCCCGCAGCTGTGAACCTGCGGTGCGTGGAGCGCATTTATGGCGACCACGGGCTGGACGTGCTGGAGATGCTACGGCGCAACCCTGGCGCAGCGCTCCCTGTGCTGTACCAGCGGCTGTGCCAGAAGAAGGAGGAGTGGGCGCGGTGCCGCGAGGACATGAACAAGGTGTGGCGCGACGTGTACGCCAAGAATTACCACAAGAGCCTGGACCACCGCTCCTTCTACTTCAAGCAGCTCGACAAGCGCAGCCTCAGCTCCAAAGGTGGGCGCGTTGGACTATCATGCTGTCCTTTTGTCCACACTGTCAATTTCCGGGTTCAAATCTGGCGCAGACATAACTGGACTCAAATACTGCGTGCAAGGGAAGATCTGTCGTTTTTGTTGTCCAGTCCGTGTCTGGTTGGATGAGGGTCACTCGTTCTGCACATTTTTCACTGCCATTCAGTTCTTAAAGTTGTCTAAGCCGGCTTCTAAGGATCTGGTGCCCTTTGTGGGAAGACTTCTTTTCAGGTCCGCAACAAAACAGACCTCCGGGCTTTTCAGTTCTCGTCTTCTCTTTGAATGGTCAGCTCTGAGGTCTGAGTCTTCGAAACGTTCTTCCCGTAATCTGGGCCGACACCTTTCACTGATCATAACCCGCTCGCAACAGGTCTTCTGCTGGAGATCAAGGAGGCCCACGAGCACAAGCGCCGCGAGGACGAGAGCATCCTCGCGTTCGCTTGCGGTTCCCGCCGCCCGCTCATCCCCGACTACACGTTCGAGCTCCCAGAGCCCGCGGTCCACAACGACCTGTACAACATCATCAAGTTCGCCGCCGACGAGACGTTGTCCGAGGAGCAGAGCGCCAAGGTCATGGCCTTCTGGACGTCGTTCATCGAGCCGTTCTTCGGCGTCAACCCGCGGGTGCTCGAGGACAGTCTCGAGGTGGCCGGCAAGGGCAAGGGCGCGACCCTCGCGATCGAGGCCAAGCCCTCAACCGTTGCCGCCGACGGGAAGACCGTTACCGCGAGGAACGCGGAGAAAGGGGAGAAGGGCCCGACGGAGCCCGAGAAGAAGGCGGGCGTGGCGAGCGCCAAGCCCGCCGCGCCGATGTCACCCGGAAAGGACCAGATGGCGGAACCAACCCTTGCGGGGCTCGCCGCCGGCGCCACTCATGCCCTCGCGGCAAACGCCGACGCAGCAGCCGCAAGCGCAGCCGGGGAGGCCCCCGCTCCGGGCCCCGTTCCTGCGACAGCCGCCGCTTCGGACAGCCCCTCAGAGGCGCCCACCGCCCCCGCAGGGCCTCCACCGAAGCCACAAGTCGACGCTATGGAGGAGGACGAGAAAGTCAAGGGGGGCGTTTCGATTGAGAAGGGAGCTCCGGGGCACGAGGAGACGAACAGGATTTCGGGGGAGAAAGAAGTAGCGGAGAAGGTGACGGCACCGGCGGAGGGCCCGAGCGCGGACGTGAACGGGGTTGCGGCGGACGGGGCTCGGAAGGAGGAGCTGGAGGCGACCCCATCGGGAGACGACGAGAGGGCCGACCAGGCAGGGGCAGCAGGTGGGTACCGAAACCATCTTGTTGACTCGGTTTCTACTTAGGGTCGCATTTGACTTTTTGGTGGCTTGTTCTTTCGGCAGATTTGCGTCGATCGGCTCGATCGTTTCGCTTATCGAATCTTCGAACGGTCGTCAGATTCTCTCTCCTTTTCAGGTTTTGTATCTGTTCTCAGTAGCGGCAATCGACTTGAGCTGTGCTGCAGTCGGGGCTTGACTCATGTCTGATCAGGAAATGGCTGATCCCGGCGTATGGAATCAGCGCCCTTGTCGTCAGCCTTTCAGATTGCTCGTTCGACAGCCCGACTGCTTGTGGCTGAATCTTGCCCTCACCATTGGTTTGTCTTTCTCGAGTTTACTGACCCTTTCTTTGAATCTCGTTAGCGCGATTCTCAACCTTGTAACTTCAACCTTAACTACTCCTCTTGCGCCGAATGTGGGTTCAGTCCCTCGTCTAAGCTTCCTCTTTCCATCGTCCTTTTCCATTATACAGACAAAAAAGTAGCTATTCTATCTGACTTGATCTTTTTTTCATCGTCCTTTTCTACTCCACACTCAAAGCAGCTACCTCGAAATATCCCAATACATCAGATTGGCTTGATTTTCCTTTTTGTGGATATTAACAAGGCACTGATTCTGCCGCAGGTCCCTCCAAGGCACTGGCTAACGGAGACCGTAAGCACCCGGAGGGCGAAGATATGGAGGTGGACGGAGACAACGAGGCGGACGCAGACGACGAGGGAGACGATGGGCACGGGTCCGCGGAGGAGAGCGGGGATGACTCGGACGGCCCCGAGGAAGGTACGCCGTTACGGCCTCTTTTTTTCATGTTTCATTCTGAGGATTACGTTGAGATCTGTTCTTGAGCGCCAGACTCTCAATGGCAATCTTGGCTTGGTAGCGTCTTCAATGGGTTTGTTGGAGCTTACCAAACAAGTCTTTGGGCAAGCTTGTGCTGTAACGAGACTGCGCGCGGGGCTCGTATATCTTTCACTGATGATTTTCAAGCCAGCACTTAATCTGTTATCAACTCTATTTTCAGGCTGCAACGCTGACGAGAAAACGACGAGCTGGACAACGAGCGACTCTAATGATTTGCTCTGCAAAACCCCTACTCTAGCTTCGCAAGGCATAAGTATCTCAAAAACCGGGACCTTTTGTCTCAAAAAACCAAGATCCTGTAAACATCAAATTTTAAACAATGAGTATTTGATCGCAGGCCACTTCAGCGATGCGGAGGAGGACGAGCAGGACGACGAGGACGACGAGGGTGATGACGGCGAGGGCGGCGGCGACGCCGACGATGACGACACGTCCCCTTCCGGTCCAGAGCGCGCGTTCTCGCAGTGCAAGCCGCTCGCCGCGCGCCAGATCCCGGGTTTCGAGAGCGCGCCCGGGCGGAAGATCTTCTACGGGAACGACACGTTCTACGTGCTGTTCCGGCTGCACCAGATTCTGTACGAGCGGGTGTCGGCAGCGAAGCACGCGGCGCGGGAGGCGGAGGAGAAGTGGCGGCAGTCCAAGGACTCGCCGCCGCCGGACTTGTATGCCAAGTACGTCACTGAAACAATGTTTCGGGTTCTGCTGGGGTTTCCTTCTTGGAAGTGGGAGGTCTGTAAGGTGCAGGAACGGACGGCATTTTTGAGGGGTCAGCGCCGTGGAACCTGCAATGTTGAACTCAGGTGGAGTTGCTGTTTCTGGAATACTCGCGTTAAGACTTGTGTACAACCCGGAGCCATCTTTCGAAGGTAGCCCGGATCGTAAAAGAATGCGTCAGAGTTGTCTACTTTATCTCGCTTCTCTCTCAACATGATTGCCTAAGCAATGTGGATCTATTTCTGGCCTGAGATCTTGGCAGCAGAGGGCTGAATCCTTTCAGCATTTCAGCATAATCTGAAGTTCTGCTATTGGGACTGTAAGCTGGACAAAAATGTAGCCCCGGCAGGTTCACCGAGTCCCTGTGCATCTTATTGATGCGCCACTTTACTTTCCATTTTTGAGGAACCGCATCCTCTTGCATTCTGTGAAAGTGTTATCGTTGCATAAAGGTGCCTTTCCTGACACAATCTGTCTCTTTTGCAGGTTCATGCAGATCCTGTACAGTTTGCTGGACGGTCAGATCGACAACTCGCGCTTCGAGGACGAGTGCCGCGCGATGCTGGGGACGTCCTCCTACGTCTTGTTCACATTGGACAAGCTCGTCTTCAAGTTTGTCAAACAGGTGAGCAGGGGGCTGGCTGAGATTCTTTGAGCTGTCAAACCGCTGGTCGTGGTAGCGGGCTCATTTGCACGAACGACTAAGGAACAAACGGGAGCTGACAGGATGTTGTCCGGGTGAAGGTTCACTTTCAATCCGCAATGGTCGCAGCAATTAGCAGCACCGGGTTTTAAGGATGGGCGAAGAAGTGATTGCGACTGATTGCGGTTGTGCTTTTGAAACTGCAGCAGAAAGCACCCATTTTGAGGCCTTTGTTTGTGCACCGGCAATACTCATGGAGGGATTGTTGTCGTGGCCGGTTGCAGATCCAGTCTGCCGCGGTGGATGACGTGTCCAGCAAGATGCTCGCGCTCTTTGCATACGAGAAGTCCAAGCCGACCGGCGGTGTCATCGACCTCGTCTACCACGCCAACTCGGCGCTCCTGCTGCAAGACGAGACAAGCTACCGCTTCGAATACGTGAGTCTCCCGGTTTGGATTTGCTTGTCGGGCTGATCTGAGGGTGCTACGCAGGGATTACTGACTTTAAAAGTCCTTGTTTTGAGGACTGCTACCGCTTGTTATCGTGAGCCTCCCTGCTTGGACCGCTCGTCGTTCCGCTTCGAGGGCGCTAAGCAGAAACACTGCAAAAGGGAAGCTTACTCTGCTTCGCGGACTGCTATCGTTAGAAGGGCGAACACTGAGTCCGTTGACCTGCAATTACCTCTTCAAATTCAATTCGCAACCTGCCGGATATTTCCATTAGTTCATACCGCTAACCCGCCGACTTCTCCAACCTGCCGAATGTGCCATCCCGCCAATTCCGTTACCCCGCTGCCCCGGATCTACGGCAATCGTCGCACGCTATTGAGAATTCCAACTAAAGATACCAACGAAATACGTGACATGGAAAGAGTCGTCTACGGAAATCGAACCGCTCTGGTTCCG
>DF237260.1:94986-106259 GCA_000708835.1 Klebsormidium nitens
GGACACGGCGGGCGGCACGTTCACGATTCAGATGATGGACCTGGGCGCGGAGAAGCTGGAGATGACGGCGGGCACCATCGAGCCGATCTTCAACGACTACCTCACCGAGTTCCTGCAGTCCATCCCCGACAACAAGGCCTCGCGCGTTTTCCTCTCGCGGTACGTGTGCGCCGCACTTTTTGCAACGCCTTGTTTGTTCTGCTCGAATCTCCTCACAAGTGCAACCCTTGTTCCAATCCCTCAATGACCTTTTTAAATATCAGAATTTCAGAGCTATGGCTTGGTTCAAGTAGCAACCTATCCTTGTCGTGGTCGGCACGAATGTAATTGCGGGAACGGTGAAGCTGAGAGCTATCCGTGTCATTGTCGGCGCGGATCGAGGTGCGCGAGCGAATGAAGCTGAGAGCTGGCGAATCTTTGCAGTCAGAATTGGAAGGCCGCTAGTGTGTACCGCAAGTTGCGGCTGAAAAATACGTCGTCTGGGCCAGCCTGAAATTTACGGAGCCCTCTCAAAAAATAGAAAGGGAGCTCATGAAGAAATCTGGCAAACGGTTGCAAGACAACTTTCTGCGTCGGTCCGACTTCTCGTGCAGGACGCCCTTGGTTTTATTTCAGCCGTCTAGCTCCAGGGGAGGGGTTCCGCTATTGTCGTCTCCAAGTTCAAAACTTTGGAGATGAAAATTATCAATCTCACTTTGTTCACGTCCGCTCTTCAGGAATGCACGGCAGTATCTGGCCCTTCCGGAGGAGGTGGCGTTTCTGAGAGCAACCGCCCACACGCGCATCTACAACGGCCTCGAGTGCAAGATCACGTGTCAAAATTCCAAGGTCAGTTTCGACACTCAGCATTTGAGGTTGTCAGGTTCATTGATTTGTTGCTTTCTTCCAATCGTTTGGACGATGTTTCAGTTCCAGTTGGGGATTTTGTGCTTGTGTTTGTCTTGCTGCGGCAGTGATGATTGTTGTTGCACGGTCTACGTCGCTGCTTGAGTGAGTTGGTGATCCTAGTAGCTTGATCGTGGTCAAAATCCACTTTTCTGATTAGTGTCTACTTTTCGTGACAGGTGTCCTACGTTCTGGACACGGAGGACTTGTTCCATAGGAAAAAGGGGGCGAAGGCGGGTGCTGGTAAGGCCGCGGGTAAGGCCAAGGCGCGTGTTGAAAAGTTCCAAAGATGGGTCGAAACAAAGACTGGAGCCGCAGCGCTACCTCCGCCCGAGCCGCAACCGGCGAAGCTTGATTGACATGTAAAGGTCTGAAGTTGACGAGGGCCCCCTTAGGGAGCCGCCGGAGGTTTCTTGAGATGCCGCAAGTGACGTCTCCCCATCCGTACCCCGTACAGTAGGTACCCATTCAAAAAGTAATTCCATTGATGTAGGTAAGAGAGAGGCCCGAGCGCGTGTCGGAACGGATGTTCTTATGACTGGACAGTTGCTTTTGCAACGTCGCCGTTCTTCCTGGTCTTGAAGATCGTCTGCAGGTATTTGAAAGGCGCAGCCTGTTGATTGCACATGTTTTTGCATGCATATAGGATGCTCACGAAGGTCAGGGATGGGGCGATTCAAATCTCATCAGAGTTGTGGTTGTGCTTCAATCAAGGTTGGAAAGACTGCATGTGCAAATTCCCATGAAGCTTGATGGTTACTGCACGACTTGTTCTACGTAGTCTCTTCAAAGAAAAAGTAGGCGCGTGATGTACGTGTAGCTGATGAACATTCTCTTTAGATGTGTACTAAAGCTAGCCAGTGACTTGTAACGTGATTGAAATGATGCAAGTTCATATGCATTTCCTACTTTCGAAAGCTTTTGACATGTGGCCGGGCGCAAGATTTCTCCTTCGGTATCCGGACATCATTCATCATTCAATGATTGCATTGAAGCTAAATTAGGCGGCCACCTTGTGCTACAAACTTGCATGTTTCGCATGATGTGTGAATCTTGCCGCCACTGTCTCAAAATGCATCCCTCCGGCCGTCGGAGCGCTCACATGAGACCCACGGAGATCGCGGCCTGGAAAGACAACGTGCCCGTCCATCATTCTGTGCAAACGTCATCGTATATGCTATGCGACGCTAAATTATGCCAATCTACTCTGAGCTGTTCACAGTCTTGAAACCAGAGGCGCGACTGTTTTGCCATTCTCACGGTGCAGAAAGCACGAGTGACAGTGGCGTGAAGATCCACCTTCCGGAGCACTACTCTAGTTGCTCGGATCCAGTCTCGAAAAATAAGAGAGGAGACTTTTTCCAGATTCACGGGGTGCAGAAAGCGCGAGCAGCACCAGTGGCAATGCGCATTTTCACACCAGACATATGGGCTCACACGCGGCTACACCCCGCGAGCGTGCTCGCGGGCGCGGAGGTGTCCCCAGCGCTCGGAAGGTGCTCATGCATACGACGCTGCTGGAGACGCATTAGCTTTACGTGACCAACCTGGTGAGAGCGCTTGATCTTGGATAAGACAAAGCGGTGGCGTGTAGAGCTCTGTCACCGTTTAATGGACGCGCCGTCACGAGTGTCGACCTCAAGATTGCATGTGAGTTACCACGACAGCAGCGATTTCGGGATATTCTGCGGTTATGTATGCCGAGTGCGCAGCCGCAAATTGTTGCGTGCACGCTCTGAAGAGTACACTTCATTGGCAACCACAAATGCTTTGCACCATCTATTGGTTACGGCCGGGCACTGGTGGCTTGAATTATCCGGCCTCGGGCCCGCCCTTCGACAAAGCTGTTAATGTTGCATCATACTTCTTCTTTTGCGGCACTACACGCGGGCAGAAGACTGTCACGGTATGAACTCACTAGGGATCGACTTGAACAATTTCTACTATGTAATGGATCATGGATGTGGCAAACCGTCATGGTTTCTTTCTAGACCACTGTCAACTCGCCATTGATCAGATGATTCGACTTTGTAATGTGCGCAGTCAAGCTCGCTTGAAAACCCGTAGATCGCCCACGTCGGAACACTGTGCATGAGCTACCACAGGCTTTGATGTGACCTGAAATGCATCCACTCTGTAGCGAAGATAGACTACTCTTTTGAATCAACCGTCTTTTCTTGGAAACGGAATGGAAGCTTGAACGCAATCTTGGGTTGGATCAACGGCTGCCTACGTTTTTTCGCGTGATTTGATTAAGAGTTACTAGCTGGTCAAAGAACCGACCACTCGTGTTCGTTTGTGGTCAAACCTTTACCAAAAGCTCGATCCAGTCCAACTCGAACTCTCCAATCACAACGGTTGCAACTCCAAGTACTACCTCCCGCACAGACTTGCTCGGGCAAGTGACTGATTCAAGCTATGCCTTAGGCTTGAGCGCCTCTAGACGGATCTCACGAATGGCGAAGAACTTGATGTTGTAGCCAAACGTGAAAAAACCCTGGCCGTTGTCACTCAGGGTGCTCTGACGCGCGACACCTGTCGCGCCCGTGTAAATGCCGGTGCCGCCCACAACTGCCAGGTCGGTCGGCGTGTTCGCGGAGAGTCCCTATGAGAGGATGCCACGTGTCACTTGCAGGCGAAACGAAACGATAAACCATTCCAGGAAGATAACTCTCAAGAAAGATAATAATAAGCCAAGATAATTATTATAAGCTCCGGCTAACACTTATAAAAACCCTAACCTAAAAGATACCTGCTCCGCACCCGTACCCACCCTAACCACCAAGCTAACCCTATCCGTCCCAGGGCGGTTACCTTATTATTATCTCGGCTTACTATTATCTTTCTTGATCAGCTTCATTCCAGGAACCACCCGGCTAGTGGCCGGTGCTGCTTTACTCTGAATGAGGGTTCAGAGAATTTGCGTTCAGCCAAAACTCCAGCACTTTGGAGCTGTCGGTTGTCAGCAATCTGACGGTCTTATAACTTGAAAGTGACGTTCTTTCAAGAGGAAGAGGGCATTCGAACCTCGGGCGATCCAGACCACCCAGCAGGCGCGCATTGAATATCAGTCCACTGAGAACCACGTCCAAGGATGAGCAAAGCCAATCACGCTGACTTTCGTGTTCAGAAACAGTCTTAGTGAAGTTTCTTTTCAGAATTTCAGCTGACCCGATCAGGCTTACCGTGACTGTGAAGGAGCCTTCCTTGTGAATGAAGGAGAATTCACACTCTATCTTGTAGCTGCCTGTCACGGGGTCGAGAGACTGTGTGAATGTGCAGATTCCTTGGACGAATCCGAAGCGCTCTCCGGTGTTAAAGTCCTCCACCCGATCACTGCCAAATGGAAGGAAGCGGAGGGATCAGTAAGTCGCAAACGCTAATCTGACACAAGTCGTTGAGCTTTTAAGTACAAGAGTAGATCCGCTCTCCGAGCAGACTCATCAGCACAGTTTTCCTCCTTGCTTGAGCAAGTTCTTCAAACATGACACTTTGATACTTGTTGAGTCCATTACCTGATAGAAGGGACTCGGTATACTGGCTTAACCAAGACCCTAAGCACGTCAAATAACGACGCTTTCAAAAATAAAGCCCACTCAACCACCAAGCCAACCCCCATAGCAAAACATGGATTCATAGCGTGCTCACTTGAACCACACGATGTCTCCAAAGTTGGTGCCGTTGCTTTGCTGCGTCTCAGGAGTGGCAAACTCCCTGAGCTGCAGTCTGAACTCCTTGTACTCCGGCTTCTTCTCGAAGCCGTCAGCGCGCGCGCTCGAGCGCGCGCTCGCGCATACGCTCGCGAGCAGATGGGTAGTCAGCGCGAGCATCTGCAATCAGACGGAAGAGTGGGTAAGATACGCAAAAAAGGGAGCTCGAAGGATCTAAGAGCTAATCCCTGCGACAGAAGTCGTAGAATTGATGGCGGGTTTCACCTTTGCACCAGAAAAGTGTCAAATATTAAAGGTCAAGGATGTCAAGTGCTCAAGAGCCTATGACCAGGAAAGGAATCCGAAGGACGCAAATAGGAAGCAAACGAGCTGAAGGGAAAGTTACAGGGAGGGACAATCCACCGTAAGACTTTTGAGCGCCATGTTGTCAGGCGGATTCGACTTGGTGGCTTTAGGAAATCAGAGAAGAGGACATTCTAAGTGCAGTGCCCGGGTTTCTGCGCTTGCTTCAAAGATTGCAGTGATTCGAAGTCCCAAGGTTGGCGTTCGAAGAGGTGGCAGAAGTGATCAGAATGATTTTGCTGGTCTCCCTTTTATACCTCTACTTTTGTTGCACCGCTGGGAAGTGCGCTATGAGGCCTGAACTCAGTTTGATTAATTAAGCAGACTGAGCAGTCTGCGTGTGTGGGCTCTTGTTGGATTCGAGCTTTCTGACACGAGAATTCGTCGTACTAGTGTTCATTGGTGCCAGATCTCAGAGCTACTAGATGGATCATAGACCCTGAGCAGACTATATGCATACTATAACGGAATGGCAGTAGTCGACACTCTCAACCAAAATCCTAAGCCATCGCGTGACTTGTGATCTTTTACTCCTTTACCCGTTCTTATCTCAGTCTTTCTCCTTCAAGTCTATGCTCTTTGCAAGGTCGCGCTATACAGGTTTGGTATGCTGAAACGACCCAAGCCAAGCGGCCCCTCGTCAGTAACGTATTCAGGACATTTACTATCTTCCAATTAGTGCGCTTTCTGTATCAGCAACGACCTAATGAAGCCTCGAACGGACTCGGCCGCCTTTCCAAGCATTGAAGACTCTGTAAGAAAGCTCCCCAACCCTAGTTCGTTGCTCGAGTACGAGGGGTGTCTCATTCGGCCTGAAGTCTATGATCAACAGATAGCATGTTTAGCGCACTTGGCATCACATTTCCGTCCAATCCTCGAATCTGACGATCTCTATTAGGGTTCTCCGTTGACCTACACTCCGAGCTGGCGCCCCTGGATTTTCAGTCGCAAAAGAAAATGTGATTTGAAGCTGAACCGGTTACGCGACTCCCTCCTTCTGATCATCGATGAATTCGCTTGGTGACCTCGCCGCCGTCGTCCTTGGTATCGGAAGAGACTCTAGAAACGACAAGACCAGATTTCTTTTGCGGATAAGCTACCAGTATTTGACTGACGGCTGATCCTCCATTAGAAGCTTTCTCTCGCTGTCATCAATATAAGAGAATGAGTTGATCTCCAAGTTGGACTACCTAGGTGGTCATTCTTCCAATATGACATGAAATGCGAGGTTTCAGCGGATGGCCTTTTGCGGACCTTGGCAATTCTGCGCGGTTCTCGCCTGACGCTCTTCACGCTGGCTAAACCTTTCTTGAAATTGTCATTGGGTGAATGTGTGTTCCGACTGATCGTAGACACCAAAACGAATTTAAGACCCGCTTGATGTGCTTCTTGGGCAGCACAGCATGCGTGGTATATGCGATAAGGCAAGAAAGTCAGAAGGCACAATCTGGATTCTCTCTAACACGAAGCTAGACGCTGCTTTGACCGTCCCTCAACTATGGTCCATTTGGCCCTTACATGCGTAACCCGCCGCTCAGCCCGTGCGTGATCCGGTCCTTGCTTGTGCCACATGGTTGCCGTTGGCCGCGTCAAGACGTGCTTAACCTGGCCCCTGACCGTGCTCAACTTGGCCCCTAATCGTCGTTCGCTAGGCCCTTAAACGTACTTTACCGGAATACATTCTGATCACGTCAGATTATGCGCCCGCACATAGTGACAATTGTAACGTATGACTCGGTGCATGATCGATCGATCGATCAATCAATCATATGAGAGAGCTAGCAGAAGTGGAACACGTCGATAGGACGTAAGGCACTGAGCTTGTACGAGCTAGACCGTCGTATGAAATTGGGCGAAAGTCAAATGATGCATGAGAAACTTCATGACCATCCTCTGCATCCGCTCTGCTTAGACTTGCATGCGGGCGCCGGAAAAGGTTACGCGCGCCCTTTGCAAAACTCCCGACTCAACTTATTGACACAGGCAACATCCAGTCTTCCGTATGGTCCCGCAAAAACTCGTGTTCGACTCCGGTACAAGCATACAATGCAGAATCAAAGTATCGATACCCCTCATGAGCCTGCCGGAGCCGCTAGTGCGCTTTGGTGTTGCTCGACTATCTTCTTTCGCTGCGCATGCTCCGCGACCTTGTACGTCAAAACTTCCTGGAACAGCTCTGGTGTCAACTCGCTCTTTTGGCTCCCGTACGCGGCTCCTTGCATGCTCACCATGAGCTTTGCTAACTCGCGCCCCGAGAAACCTTCCGTCTTTGAGGCGGCCTCTTGAAGGAGCTGCGTAAGGGAGAGGACGACGGCTTCAGGTAGGTGAATCTGGCGACATATGCAGTCCAATGAAGTCTTGCAATAACCAGAAAAAAGCAAAAGAACCTTCGCAAACAAAAGCATCACTTGCTGTGAACCCAGGCAGTCCGAGAAAATGGAACCAACTGGTTGGAGCGAACTCGGTTAACAACGATTCACAGAAACACGAAACTGTCCGCAGATGCAGCTTTGTTTTGCGAACCGACTATACTGCACTCGTCCGGACAAGGAGTGACACGAAGAGGAGTCGATCGAGGAGATTGTACTGGTGAATGCGCTCACGTCATCCGTAATCCCCCGCACTTCGATCTTGTCCGAGCCCCCCCGGAGCAGCTTCCGCCACGACGACCGGCTGTCCTCGCCCGCACGCATCACGTACTTGTCCAGGTATAATCGTATCAGCTTCTCCCGCTCCTGCTCGCCGGGCAAGGGGAACTCTAGAGCTTCGTCCACTCGATCGACGACGGCACGGTCCAGGTCTTCCGGCCGGTTGGTCGCAACGACGAGCACGATGTCGCGCGACTGGTCACCGGTGCGGTAGAGAAGGGCGTTCAAAGCGCTGCGCAGATTCTCGCTCATGCTGACCGCATTTCGCCTGCGAGGATTGCGCCAGCATTAGAACATGGGTCCCAAAGACGATCCTTGAAGAGAAGATCCTCGAAGAGAAGATCTCGCAACAGAAATCCAGTGCAGGTGACAAAATCTCAGGGTCGCAACTCTGTTGACATTTTTCTACTCTACGTATATTCTTGCGCGAATTCACGAAATCCCTTCGAACCGCACAAACGATCGAGGCGTCTCACTTTTACGAAACGCGTCCGCTTTGGCAACAGGAAAGGGAAGGCCCCTCCCTCATCTCTAATTGCAAAGCGAGCCCAAGATTCAAGTATGCCCTCTCCACTTGCATCATTCTGAAGAACACCGTTTTCGAACAAGAGCGGCGGGGCCTCACTCTTCCGAGAATGCTTCGGCCTCGTCGCTGTGATGCAGCAGCCCCTGAATCGTCCACAAAAGCTAACTGCTGCCCTTCTTAGACAAGCAAACGGCAGATCCACTGCGGGTCCAAAAAGACACGCAACCCTACTCCCCCAACAACTAGAGCGGCGGGGCCTCACTCTTTCAGGAACGCGTCCGCCTCGTCGATGAAGAGAAGCAGCCCCTTGCGGCTCTTGCCCGCCCAGTCGAACAGCTGGTGGATCTTGGTCACCGCGTCGGGCCCCAACGGGCCGACGTCACCCCCCGTCATCAGCGCGTAGTCGAGGCCCGAGTCGCGCGCGAGCTGCTTGGCGGCCATCGTTTTGCCTGAAAGGGGACAAGGAGGTGGAAGTGAGCAATCCGAGCTGGGAGAGAGACGTTGAGGAACAGAAATCTATACGTCAACTTTGCTTGAGTCGGGACGCATGAGAGTGTGGGTACGGGCCTTGCAAACGACGAATTGGGCGAGCGGAAAATAGATACGGAGCCCCGGATCAGGCCCCAGAAAAGCATTTCGGCAACAAAGCGATAAGCAAGGAATCGACGCCAATGGTCAGGTCTTTTGAGGCTCTACGGACATATAGCAGCGAGTACAAGAGCCAGCAGAACGAGCGGAAAGCAAACTGCAATTCAAAGGGCAAGCGACGAAACCTCGAAAGTGAGCAGCTATGACCAGATTAGGATTCCTGTCGAGGGGAAGGCATTAGGATTGCACCCAATGCGTTCATGTCCCGTCCTTACCCGTACCCTACGGTGGCCCGTAGAACACCATGTTCCTAAAACAAAGATAACAAAGACTTGATCAAAGGAGACGGCTTTTTGAAAAGGCGTTTCTTGAGAAGTTCAATTCAAACCTACCCGTCCCCGGCGGCCCGTAGAAGACCATGTTCCGGAAGGGCGCCCCGTGCTTCTTAGTGTTGGCGGTCGCGGACGCGAGCGAGCGCACGCGCGAGAGCAGCGCGGGGTGCAGGATGACGTCACCGAAGCCCTCGCCCTTGCGCATCGCGTCGGTCGCCGGGTTTGACGCGAGCAAGCCAGCGTTCGAGTGCGCACCGCGCCGCCAGAGGAAGGGGAACGTGGCGCGCGAGGATTCGCGGACGAGCGACGGTTGGCCGAGTACACGTTCGAGGTACCTGGGAAGTGATTGTCAGAGAAATCAAATAGTAGACCTCGTCTTTAAGACCAATATAGGAAGAGCGGGCCGAATTGTCGAGGGGAAAAGGATTTTGCGGATACTGACTAGGGACATCAATCAGCAAACTCCTCCTCAGAATTGCGTCACTGGGTGGTAGGCACCTTATTCATCGAACAATGACGACAGACCTCTTAGGGGCCGCTCGGTGCTTCCGGCCATGAGAGGGCGTGAAAGGCAGGGAGAGTGTGATCCGACACGAGCAAGTCGGCGACCAAGCTCGAAACTTCGAAGCGACATTAGGAGCTTTAAACATGCAAAAAACTTATCCACACCCACTCACCCGCCCATTCATCGTTTCCATCATCGTTTCCATCAGAAGACCGTCTAACGACTACTCTGTAGTTTACTCGAGTTCAATGTTGAAAGTCGACTCGGATTGAATATTGACTGTTCTCCTGAGTCATTATCCATAAAATCGTTGAGTACTTGACTCGCTTGGATGTTCATTCAAAACAGATTCTCACCTCCCGACCACCCGCGCCCCCTCCCGTGTCGAATACACCCCCGCCGCGAGTGCTGTCGTCACGATCACCGTCCGCGTCAGCTTCTCCCGGTCGCCCAAAAGTCCGTACACCCCTGCGCCGATCTGCCGGAACGTGGTGTTGATTGCCGCGAGCAATCGCTCCCGCTCTAGTTCCATCTTGGTCAGCAGCTCCCGCCGGTAGACGTCCTCGTTCTGGCGCCGCTCCAGCGCGCGCCCCTCAGCCTCCGCGAGCGCCTTCACGCGCAGCGTCTCGCGCTCCAGCTCCGCGCGCTCGCGCTCGCTCTGCCTGGGTGCGGGAACGAAGTAGGATCAGGAAGTGGCATTATGAAGGTGCGTGCTTTTTGATTTCCCTGTGCTTCGATAAGGCGGGGAAAACGAAGGCTCCACGGAAGAGTGTAAAGAACGCTCGCAGTGCCCCTCACAGTGACCGACGCAATCGTGTTTTAGAAAAGCTAGTGTGCCGTGCAGTGCCTGCAGTGCCAAGGGGCAGAGAGATACGTACGATACATGGACGATTTGGTTTTATCCTGTTCCCGATCGTCCGTTTTGTCAGGCTACGGCATAATTGGTTGAAATCCTTGAATTGAATAAATATCGTCTTGGGGTCGCTATGGGAGGGCACCAAGGGCCAAGAAAAGGTCAAGCAAACCACTCTGTGTCTTACTGGCTTCCATGTCCGCAGTTTAACTGCAGCTGATAACTGTAGAAGGCGACAATGGAAGCTGGATGAATAAGACCGGCGCCTGGAATAGAAAGAGGCGCTCAAGCTAGATGGCCCCCAGGATGAACCTATCACGAGATGGGTGCTTTTCAACGTCACCTAGCAGCAAGGTGGCAAATAGGTCAAGCCTACGGTTGCATCGAGCTCTCACCTCCGCTCTCTTTGTATTTGCTCCTCCGTAAGGCGCTTCACAGCCTCCTGCCGCTGAGAGGACTCCTCTTGCATCTGCGACAATCAGAGCAATCCACTTCAGCCCTTCAATCACCAACGGACCCCAACGAGATATGCGGATAAAGATGTTATCACCTGAACAATCCAGATGCCTTCCAAAAGCACAGTCCAAGGGGGCCTTAATCAACGGCGTCCTCTCGTCCTAGAGGAAAAGCCCACTCTTAAGGTCGAACTTCCCTAATTCGATGCGCGCGCGCGCGTTTGACGTCCTGGGGGACGTCTTCGCTAATAACAAGAGCGTCGTTCAATATTTTCGCATTCTGCTTTCTGCATGTGGAAGGGCTTTACAAAAGCTACCTTTAGAGCCACTAGCCGGCCGAAACCGACCACTCTAGCTACATGGTCAAAACGGCGATTTTGCCACTTTTTGGGCATTTTCTGAGCGCTGGGTCCCTTTACGTATTGGGTTATGGGGGTCGCTCCAGCAAATTTTTTTGGAGATCGAGGA